>BLKM01012125.1:0-12050 GCA_013340265.1 Coptotermes formosanus | reverse complement strand
TAATTTTCTGTTACAAGCATACTTCTACCCAAATCCAAAAAAAAAAAAGTCCAAATCACATAATATCTCGCCTCTAATCAGATTTTCCACATAGCTGACATCGTCTATTTCCACTAAGCTTACTGCTGTAAGGTTGAAAATAATGCGCTGATGCCACTCCCATTATTAGCAACAAACCGCGTGCATCTGTTAGCCAAACACTAACTCTTCACACACCGCGTTACGTGATCGTTTTATTACGCGACCGCCACGAAAACACACAAAAATACGAAGTTCCCCCTGCAACAATACAATAGCTGACTTACTATCTTAGCCAATAGAACATTCGTATTTACTGATTGCGATGTGCCGGCCGCAGTGACAGTTTATTACACGTTTCATGGCACACCGAAATAATTCAAAAGCAAACTTGACGTGCCTGACCCAATGTAACATCACCACGCCGTCACCATTCTGAATATTACAGAACTCCCTGCTGAGGGGCCGGTCGCGACAGGCAACATCTACAGGTTAAATAAAATAAATGACACAGAAATTATGTGTGCTTTCATAGCTTTACATTCTACAATATTTAACAGAAGCATACCACGAAAGGCGAAACAATTTATATCCGAACCGTGCGTTAATTTTACGCAATACGTGCCACAAAAAAACGCATAATAAAAAACACAACGCACATATAACCTAATACTGTGGCGCATTCACGTAACAACTGTTGCCATGGAAACGCAATAATGCGTCCCCTTTGTATTACTGACCTACACGTTAACCGTGAACAATGAAAAGCATTCGCTGTTGCTATGGAAATGCAACAATGGGGTTCCTTTACGCTGCTGTAAAGCTACAAACAAAATACCTCGTACTACTCAACAATACAATTGCACTCCGATCTTCATGTAAACGACACGGTATTGTTGTCAGATTTTAAACCAGTCTGGAGTTACTCGATACACTTTCGTAAAAGTACCCGGTATCAAATTTCACGAAAATCCGTCCAGTAGGAGCCAAGCTGATATGCGCGGCCACAGACACAGACAGACAGACAGACAGACAGACAAACAGACATCAGCAAGATGACCTTCATTTCAGGCTTCCGCCGCGATGCTGATGAGATCTGCGCTCTTCTGGGATAATATGCAGCGTCGTGTGGTAATCCTTTACCGACGTTTCGGGATAACGTATCGGTCCCATCTTAAAGGGTTGGATTCTTGACCCTTGAAGATGGGACCGATATGTTGTCCCGAAACGTCGGTAAACAATTACAACGCCGCGTAATGTCCCAGAAGAGCGCAGATCTCATGACGAAGATAACTAGGCGCCACTCATGCAAATGTGCCCAAAAAAGAATGCAAATCCCACCGCCCGGCTGTTTACCAAATCACACACACACACACAAATTCCGATGCACTCCACCCAAATTTAACCGCTACAAGGCGTCGACAGGCTTAATTCCTCATCCCCTTCTTCTACGTCTTTTGTTTTGAAAATGTGGAGCCTTTCTTAATGTCCCCGTCTCACACCGCACCTAACACGGATTTACAGAACCTGTACAATGGAGGACGTTTAACCATTTACAGCCTAGCAGTAACTTTAGGTACCACCAGGTTTACCATTAAAAAATTCTACGTGGTGCCCACATTGCGTTTATGTGTTTTGTACGGGTCTCAGAACAAACAGTAACTTTTGCCTTATAAAACATTACGAGATTGGTTTTTATAACCGAAGTGGAGAGTGTTTACAGCGCGGTACGCACTGAGTCCTTATATAAAACAGATATGCTTCGTCTTTAAAGGGTTAAGGCTACGACGGACACTGATGAGAGGTCTCTGCGACGGACCGATCACTGGTCCAGAGGAGTCCTACCAAGTGTGTGTCACAGAGTGTGATCAGGTGCAACAATAACCTGCAATGAGCAGGCAGGCAGAGGTCAGAATAACAAAAACAAGTACTGCTCATCACGACCTCACCAAACACTGATCAATCGACACACAAACCTCCAAACTACAGAACATCTAAAAGTAGCAACGAAGACAGTCTCAAGTGCAGGGAATCCCTAACGACCACAAATAGGTCCCCTCACACCCTCACGGGCTATAGGACCAACTTCCGGCACATATGTTAAAAGTAGACAAGACGCCATTACCTTCCTGTCTCAGGCGGAAAACAGGAAGTCCCTTCCCCTCCCTCAAACAAGACAACAGAAATATCGCATTCCTTAGACTCGGTGCTGGCGGGACGCGACGATCTTACATCCAGGCCTAACCTAGTCCTTCCTCGATGCAAAGTTACAGGATACACGCCATGTGAACGACAATAAAAACTTGCGTATTTAAGCCATTTTTATAATTCGTTTAAACGAAAGAAAGAAGCGCGAAAAACGCGTAACCGAAAACGTCACAAGCGCCAATGCTTCTCACATTTATTATACTAGTAGGCTTATGAAAAGCAAACAGCATGAGACGGGCGGGGCAATTGGCACGTACTGGGGGAGACAGGAATACACGCAGAGTTTTGCTGAAGAAACCTGATGAGAAGGGCCAACTTAAAATACCTAAGCACAGATGGAAGGACAATATCAGTACACTGCGTTCACTTAGACATGCATCGTACTTCGAAGTCAATGGAACCGCATTCACACTACAGGACTGAAGAAACAGAAGCCTTATGTTTGGCTGCAAAAATTTCCAGATGTTAGACAGTTGTGTTTGGACGGCTTCTGTCTTGATTCCCGTTACACGTAACACAAGAGAATTACATCCTTTAAAATTCCACAATGTATTGCAATTGTGTATGTAAATACTAAATACATGTATTTTAATTCTCCAAGCTTTTACTAATAAGCCTACGTGTGGACCGGGACAGCTTAGTCGGTATAGCGACTCGCTACGGGCTGGACGGTCCGGGGATCGAATTCCGATGGGGGGGGGATTTACCAGACCCGTCCAGACCGGCGCTGAGACCCACCCAGTCTCCTGTACAACGGGTACCGGGTCCCTTTCCACGGGGTTAAGCGGCCGGGGCGTGGCGTTAACCACCCACCCCTATCTAGCGCCGAGGTTAAAGAAGGAGTAGAGCTATACCTCTACTCCCCCACTGGGCCTTCATGGCAGGCTATATGGGAAACTTTACCTTTTTACCTTTACTAATCCTTATGCTGTTCCCACTTCAGCGTGCTACTACAGTATTCGCACAAACTGCATTGCCTAATGATGATACACAGTCGAACTCGGTTATAACGTCATGACAGGGACTGAATGATTGTGTCGTTATAAACGAGTGTTGTTATAACCGAGGAGTGTAATGTTATGGTTAACAGTGACGAATTAATTGGTACTACAGAATGTCTGATGTTACAGACGAGATGAGGCATACACCGATGGCGTTATAACCGGGTTCGACTGTATACGATATAAGTGTCTTACACACGCAGGAGATCATAACGGTATGTAACAGCAACACCATTAACTACCCATAAACCCATTTTTTTGGCACGTTAATATAGGTGTAATGCATGGAAACTAAGGAATTCAAACACTGACGGGGATATTACAGAAACAGGGTGGGATGTGCTGTGCACGGCATTCATTTACCTCAGGAAAAGTACATGTAATGGACTTCTGTAACCACGGTAGTAAACATTCGCTTTCCACAGAACACGGCCAGTTTGTAGACTCGGTAAAGAACGAGTAGCTTTACCAGCACGCTCCGCTCGGATTCCATGCAAAGAGAGATCCATACCCAACAAATCTGAACTGCAACACAGTTGCGCGACAGCTTTCAGCGAGGGCTGCAATTTATTTATGGTTAACTCAGCGGGCAACGTCAGTGGTTCATAACACGGGCAATTAGAGCGTCGAATGGCGGCATTAATGAGTACTGAAATAGAAAGGGCATAGGAAGACCACGGCTCGAGGTACTGTCACAGAGACTGAGCAAACCCACGATAAACACCACTCGATGCCCCGTCCCAGATTATAACCCAGTACCTTATATATACATGCCACAATAAGTACGTAGTCAATAAACTTGCAATGCTTTAGTGACCCAATACCAAAGCAGGCCTAAATCGACATTTGTTGGGATTTTCGAAAAGATTCCCTATAGACACAGCTACAACTAACCCCTTAAATACTAGATTAATACGAATTACATTTATATATTCAGTCCGTACCGCGCCGTAAACACACTTCGTCTCGGTTAAACAAACCAATCAGTTAATGCTGTATAGGGAAATAATCGCTGTTTGTTGTGAAACCCATATAATACACACATTGCTCATGAAAGAGTAGTTTGTCGTTAACTCACCGATATATAATTTTACAGGAGACACAGAAAAAAACATGAAAGATCCTTAATAGATGAAATTATTAAGCACGTCATATAATTAATTCATTTGATTTTAGTACAACAAATTTTTTTTGTGGACAAAACATTTTCAAAGAAAGTGTGTTTGTAACCCAACTGTCTAGTATTGCGCGAATCTCAGTTCGACGAAATGTGCGGGTTACGACATATTACTGATACATACACAGTCAAACCCGGTTATAACGACATCGGTTTATATGACACCTCGCCTACAGCGTCAGATATTCTGTGATACCAATTAATTCCCCACTGTTAACCATAACATTACACTCCTCGGTTATAACAACACTCGTTTATAACGACACAAAATATTCAGTCCCTTTCATGATGTTATAACCGAGTTCGACTGAATATATAAACTAATCTATACGCTTGGTTAACAGTTACAGGCCTACTTCTATGTGACTGCACGAAAATTTCATACTGCTTTGGCCTACGCCAAAGCACGTCATTTTAACCAACGCCCCACTGTAAGATGCACTCACCAGACCTCACATACAAAATCAGTCGCCCTGCCATTTATAACCCGATTAACCTTTTAAAGCCTAGCGGTAACTTTACGTACCACCAGGTTTAACATTAAAAAATTCTACGTGGTGCCCACATTGCGTTTGTGTGTTCTGTATGCACATCAGAACAAACAGCGACTTTTGCCCTAAACAACATTAACTGATTGTTTTTATAACCGAAGTGGAGAGTGTTTACTGCGCGGTACGCGCTGCATCCTTATACAAAAACGAACACAGTTCATCTGTAACAGCACTGACCGCGATAAACGTTTTTACAAGCAGGGAGATCAGTCTAATAGGCGGGAAAGACGTCCCACTCCACGCCATGAAGGCATACAGGGGGAGAAGAGGTACAACTCCAGTCATTCTTAACCTCCGCACCACATGGATGTGAGTTATCAACCTCACGCCCCGGCCGCCTTACCAACAAACTCCGGTACTGACTGAATAGGAGGCTGGATGGAGCCCGGAGCCGGTATGGACGTTTCGGAGAAGATAAACATTTATTGCCTCTGCCGGTATTCGAAGCCTGCTTTACCGGGCGTCCACTCCACAATCTAGTCACTGTACTGACTGAGCTACCCCGGTTCACAAGCTTATATTTTAAGAACGGAAGCTGGTCCTCCCTGTTTCCATCATCCCTAGTCGTTACGTCTCGCAGCAGATCAATAAAGGCACAATTCAGCTGCTGCCGAGAGTGCATTGGCTTGCGAGGGCTGACAGTTCCGCAAATACACACCGCGTGCATTAAATTATCGCAAGATATTGGAATCGTCTATCCACAACTTTCACCTACTGTATATTGCTGTTATTTCAAAGCCAACTTCCTTGCACATCTGTTGACATAGAACTTACAAACACAAACACAGTAAGACAGGCAACTACGTATAACATAACACCGTGGTGCGTTCGCATGACCATTGTTGCAATTGAAATTATCAATGCGTTCTGTGTATTGTTGAGCTACATGTCACTGTCAAAATATAAAAAAGTAGAGGAGAACCCGGTTATAACGACATTGGCTTATAAAACACCTCGTCCATAACGTGAGATATTACGTAGTATCAATTAATTCCTCACTGTTAACTATAACATTATACTCCTTGCTTATAACAACACACGTTTATAACGCCACAAAATATTCAGTCCCTTTCATGAAGTTATAACGGAGTTCGACTGTATTGAGTGTTGCATAACAATGCTGTTATGGCGAATTTATTACGCCGGCAACAATGAAATGATGTACTTATGTGCTCATGTAAAGTGCCCAATATTTTGCCCGATTTTAACGAAATTTGGATTTTCTCGGCAGATTTTCATAACAAGTCCCCGACATCGAATTTCACGGAAATCCGTTCGATCGGAGCTGCGATGATACAGGTGGACAGACGGACGGACATGGCCAGGCTAATATGCGCTTTTCCCTGCATATTATTTCACTATTTCCTAACAACGATCGTCAAAAAAAAAGGTCAGCACGAGAGATCGAACCCGCGACTTCCAGAATAAAAAAGCAGGTGTGGTAACTTTGAAGACGTTGCGTTTGTGTGCAGTATCTGAGGTCAAAGGACTCCGCGGACAACGAGTTAGGGATCCATTAGGCCGCCAGACTATTCTTTGGGGAGCAACCAGCGTCAGACGTGGCAGCATGCATTTTCTTGCGTGCTGTCGTCAGATGCAGGGGACAGCGGAAGTTTTTAACATCCTACCCTGCTTGTGACGAGGGTGTGTGGCTACCTTACGAAGCTACGGGAGCTTCGGTGGCATCTCTTGCAGCTGTCTGCGTCCCCAATGCCACAAGAGGGTTGCACCATCTGCAGTCTGGTCCCACTACAGCTGCTGTTTTCTCTCTGCATGTATTTTGGTTTACATCACAATACTCTGTGCGCTTACCCTAACTAACTCCATACAGCAAACTGCTTCTTAAAAAGCCACATAAGCTTCCCGGCTACCCAAGGAATTCGCCGATTTTATGCAGATTGAAGGTTCATAACCGTGCCCACAACAGCCCCTAACTGGACCAGATTCATCCACGCGAGTTTTCCAGAGTTTCACAGCTGTGTAATTGAGGTTGCTAGTCTTCTACGGTGCGACACTGCGCTGAAGCGTAAGTGAACCTTTTACCATTGAAGATGAATGACACAGGTCCCTTCGAAACGTCCGAACCCGCTTACCAAGCGACGCGGCGTTACTTCGCAGACTACTGGAATCCCAGTTGAATCCAGACAACAATCTCTTCAAAACTCGCCTTCATATTGTCTCGTCCACACTTACGTCGAGGGACAATTGGATGAAGCACCGCGCTACAAGCCGGAAGGTAGCGGATTCGATTCCGTATGGTGTCACCGGAAATTTTCATTGACTTAATCCTTTCGGCCAGACTATAGCCCTCGGTCGATTCAGCCTCTAACAGAAATGAGTACCAGGAAAATTTCCTGGGGGGTAAAGGCGGCCGGTGCGTAGGGCTGACAACCTTTACCACCATGTGCTGATTGCCTTGAAATCTGGGAGCCTCAACCTCCTGGAACCCTCAGGGCCTGTCCAGGCCTGTAATGGGATTGCCTTACCTTTTTAGCTTTATCTATACTTAGGTCTTGCAAGTGACGTCTTCATGTTTCCACAACGAAACCCCACACGCATTTATCCTCTTCTCAATACTTGCCAAATACCTCGCCAATCTCAACCTCCCCAGCTTAATCACTCGAACAACATTTGGCGAAGAACACAGAGTGTTAAGTTCACAGTGTTTTGATATACGCTTCTACGTATCAGACCGGAAAGGCATGGCAGCGAGAACTTAACCTTTTAAAGCCTAGCGGTAACTTTACATACGACCAGGTTTAACACGAAAAAAATTCTACGTGGTGCCCACATTGCGTTTGTGTGTTTTGTACGGATCTCAGAACAAACAGCAACTTTTGCCTCATAAAACATTAAGAGATTGGTTTTTATAACCGACGTGCAGTGTTTACAGCGCGGTACGCACTGAGTCCTTATATAAAACACATACGCTTGGTCTTTAAAGGGTTAAACCTCTTTCAACTTCTTCGCGAACTGAATTTTGATTTGAAAAACACGCCCATGTATTAGCGTATTTCGAATTTAACCTACTTTTAATTTTGGGGGAATGGTATTTTGATTTGTTAGTGTTGAAAAAGTATGTACCAATTAATTACCGCCTTTCCTTTTGAAACAACTATTTCATATTATAATAAATAAAACAACAGCTTCCATCAGTACTCACAAAAGGCGTGCCTTACCGTCTGTCTTATTTACTTAAAAAAGATGTAAATTAGTTTTCGCTTAAACAAAAACTTTCAAGAAACGTGATAATTATGACGACAAGAAGTCAATATAGTAACCAAATAAAGTTCACCGGCAGAAAATTACAAGAAAAGATCATCGGTGTTGCACTCGACTGCAGTAGCACTGCAGCAGTAGGGGTGCATATGCAGCCTGGTGAATGGAACAAGATGAGGGGACAGGGCGTGGGTTCATTTCCTGGTAAGTCGAGCTGTGCCACGTGCCACAACACGTGTGCTGGAATGTTGCAATGGACACGTGCGACTCTTCACGCGGTGAGTATAAATACGACTAAAGAGCTTAACATCCGCCACAAACAATTACGGAGGGGGGAACTTTAACGACAGACATGTTCTACAAATCCGCACTACTATACTGCAGCCTCACTTAATCTGCTGTCACGGCATTAAGGACATGTTTTATCAACTGAACACCCAGGGAGGCATGCATCGGAAAGGAGACAGATATATGCGTGATTTCAGGCTTCCGCCGCGACGTACATGAGATCCGCGCTCTTCTGGTATAGTACGCAGCGTTGAGTGGTGGTTCTGTACCGACGTTTCGGGACATCCCAATGGTCCTGTCTTCACGGGACCATTAGGATGTCCCGAAACGTCAGTATAGAACTACTACTGAATCCCAGAACAGACCAGATCTCATCTAGATAAATGTACATAGCATATTGGCAGCAAAAGCTAAAAGAGACCGCTTTGAAGACATGAGCACTGGTAACAGGAGAGTATTAACACGGATATGAAGGACATAGGGTGGGAAGGCGTCGACTGGAGGCATTTGGAAGGGGATGAACACAACTTACGGACTCCAGTAAACATGGGAATCAGCCCTTGCGTTCCATAAATGTGGGCGACGCGAGGAACCATTGGCTTATCAAGGACTTACTCCCAGGGCTGTCGAGTCGAAGTCGGCAAAAACGTTCCGACTACGACTCCGGCCTCAGTCTAAAATCTTAACTAGATACTCCCAACTCCAAAGCCCTGATAGCTACAATAAGCATTAGACTTATACTTAAATATTGGTTACAAGTCAAAACAGTAGCCTGATGATCCACGTGGTGGCGATGAAATGTCTTATAGGTTTACCGTTATTAATACATATTGAGCTTTTATGAAGGAGTCGGAGTTTTAAAAATCGAGGAGTCGGAGTCGGAAGTTGTGTGTCCCGTCTGCATAGCCCTGCTTACTCCATGGGGTTAGTTCGTTGGTTAGATGTTCACCACGAGATAGGGAAAAGGGTATTTTTAAAAATACGCGGTAACAATGTTCAATCTTAATATGGCAGACGAAAATAAAATAAAAACCAGCTACTGATTAGCCCATTCACTTAAAATTAAGGAAGCAAATAGTCGTGCACTGCACTTCTAGCACAGCTGTGTGCGGTGCTGAAAATTGGACACTTCGGGAAGTTGATGACAAATAACAGGGAAGTTTTGTAATGTGGTGCTGGGAAGGCTGGAGAAGTTGGGCCGATCGTGTGAGAAATGAAGAAGTATTGCGTAGAGTCAAGGAGGAGAGGAATGTCCTACATACAGTAAAAAGAAGGAAGGCTAACTGGATTGGTCGCATCTTGTGGAGGAACTGCCTTCTAAAGTACGTTATTGAAGAAAAGATAGAGGGATGTGGCGGAAAGGTGACGAAGAAGAAATAAGCAGCTACTGGATGATCTTAACAAAAAGAGAGGCTACTGCTAATTGAAAGAGGAAGCACTAGATGGCACTCTGTGGACACTCGCTGTGGAAAAGGTTATGGACCTGTCGTAAGACAGACTGCTGAATGAAGCCATTTTTAGTACAATTAAACCAGCAAATGCACAACATTTAGTGGTTTGTTTAACATGTAGTCCAGCTTTTCCCCGATACGTTTCGGCATTTTTGTTGCCATTTTCAAGGGGGTTACTTTGATTACATAAAATTTCTTTCAACGTGCAGTATCATGTGACTCTTAAAACGTTTTAAGAGTCAATGATACTGCACGTTGAAAGAAATTTTGTGTAATCAAAGTAACCCTCTTGGAAATGGCAACAAAAAAGCCGAAACATGTCGGGGAAAAGCTGGACTACATGTAAAATAAACAACTAAATATTGTGCAATTGTTAGTTTAATTGTACTAAATTAATTATATGCACGGAAATGAACAACATAAAGAATGACGACCATTTAACCCTTTAAAGGCGAAGCGTATCTGTTTTATATAAGGACTCAGTGCGTACCGCGCTGTAAACATTCTCCACTTCGGTTATAAAAACCAGTCTCTTGATGTTTTATAAGGCAAAAGTTGCTGTTTGTTCTGAGATCCGTACAAAACACATAAACGCAATGTGGGCACCACGTAGAATTTTTTAATGTTAAACTTGGTCGTATGTAAAGTTACCGCTAGGCTTTAAAAGGTTAAACATGTGTCATCGAAAACGTCTGGA
Organism: Coptotermes formosanus; assembly: GCA_013340265.1. Lineage (NCBI taxonomy): Eukaryota > Metazoa > Arthropoda > Insecta > Blattodea > Rhinotermitidae > Coptotermes > Coptotermes formosanus. The sequence goes on along the minus strand of BLKM01012125.1, from coordinate 1,440 downwards.
ACTGAGAAGGACGTAATGGGACAATCATAGCAGGCCCGTATAAGAACACACTCCGGCGCTGCATGCCACCTGGTATTTCAAGCGATACGAAATTAAGGATGGTTACATTAAACAGACGTGAAGCAGGAACGGAAAAGACGATAATGCAGGTGACGACAGATCGTCTTGGAAATCGTCGATTTGGAAGAATGATCAATATCTGTAGGGTGGGTCCAAGTGAGGATCGTGTCCAGCGGCGAGTTTTTGGCACTAACGATGAGGAGAGTGGCGCCACGTTATAGGGAAGGCTTTGAAAAGTCTCTCCAGCAACCTGCTGCGATACCGCTGATGATAAAATCTGGTTCTGTTTTCAATTTGAGGAAATACCGTAGCCCTCGCACATTAACCCTCTAAAGCCCAGTGGTTACTATATGTACCGCCAGGTTTAACATTCTCAAATTCTACGTTCTGCCCACACAGTGTATTTATGTGTTTTGTGTGGATCTCAGAACAAACAGCGATTATTTCCCTATACAGCATTAACTGACTGGTTTTTATAACCGAGACGCAGTGTTTACTGCGCGGTATGAATTTGGTCTTCCTTTAAAGCCCACTGGTTACTATATGTACCACCTGGTTTAACCTTTTAAAGCCTAGCGGTAACTTTACGTACCACCAGGTTTAACATTAAAAAATTCTACGTGGTGCCCACATTGCGTTTATGTGTTTTGTACGGATCTCAGAACAAACAGCAACTTTTGCCTTATAAAACATTAAGAGATTGGTTTTTATAACCGAAGTGAAGTGTTTACAGCGCGGTACGCACTGAGTCCTTATATAAAACAGATACGCTTCGTCTTTGAAGGGTTAACATTCACAAATGCTACGTTCTGCCCCACAGTGTATTTATGTGTTTTGTGTGGATCTCAGAACAAACAGCGATTGTTTCCATATACAGCATTAACTGACTGGTTTTTACAACCAAGGCGCAGTCTTTACTGCGCGGTACGGGCTCACTCTTTACAGCTGTACACTTTAGGTTCATGCGAGTCTTACAAGCGCGACCACAGGCGGGCTATTACACAGCCGATGATGAAATTTGCACTTCCGTGAAACTCGTTTCCTACTTACGCATTTTAAATTTGGAATTTGACTTTAATAGCGTCGACATCCTCTCCAGACCAGCGAGACTGGGCTGCAAGCGCATGCACCCGAAACGGACACTGTAATTCGGTTCACTAAAGTCTCGTTCAACCTTCGCGAGAAAGCATTATCACCTGCATGTTCAGTTTTGCGTACGGGCTGTTAATGCCAGCTACACTTACTCACTCACTAACTAACTAACTAACTAACTAACTAACTACCTACCTACCTACCTACCTACCTACCTACCTACCTATCCATCCTTCCATCCATCTATCTATCTATCTATCTATCTATCTATCTATCTATCTATCTATG
>BLKM01012121.1:0-11574 GCA_013340265.1 Coptotermes formosanus | reverse complement strand
CAACTTTTGCCTTATAAAACATTAAGAGATTGGTTTTTATAACCGAAATGGAGAGTGTTTACAGCGCGGTACGCACTGAGTACTTATATAAAACATACACTCTCTCTTTGAAGGGTTAACCCTGGGCTAATATAGTGATTGATCCTACATCCCTCCGTATGTCGGTTTTTTTTCGTAGAATAATAGACTCCGTTTTCGGAGGTAGTTCTCATTTAGTCTTGACGGTGTGTCCCATTTTTCTTGAAATAGGTAAAGTGGAATCCAGTTTTTCTATAAGGGCAGCCCAAAAGTGTGAAGTAGCTCAGTAGCATGCTTCGGGATATTTTGTTGACAGTGTAGGTGCTTATGATTTTACGTAAACTGGGCGAATTTGTAGAGATGTTTTTAGATCAGCCTATAATGAATGAAAATTTTTTTCTTTGTGACTGTCTAGTTATTGTGTTTTTTAGACCGCACTAAAATAACATAGTGTGCAAAATAGATATATACGTTGGTGTGTCTGACTGTGTTTATTATTACTGTATTTAGAATAACACACCTGGATGACCCAAATTAAGATTAGCATATTTAGTTAATTGTTTTTGTTATGACAAGCAGAATAAGTATTAAAACGCTTCAAATCCGGGGTTAGAGGTCACGAAAGAAGGGAGATTTTCCTCTCCTGTTAACCATGTCGAGGCTCCACCCTCACCGTGCAGTGGGTGCCTATTACTGAAGGCGGTTTCTTATCTTGTGAGTCTGTGTCTAACCCTTCAAACACCACTAAGGGATACTTTTAACGCCATATTCATTTATTAAAAGCCTTTGCATTGTGTCCACACAACGTTTATGTGTTTGTTGTGACTCCTGTGATAAACTGCTATTATTTCCCATTGCGTTTAATATATAAATGCTTAATTCTGATTAAAAAAATCAGTCACAGCCAAATCTGTTTGCATGTCTTTATTTGGAGATTTTGAGCTACATGTTTCGGGCTGTTATGGCCGTCATCAGGATCGTGTAGAGAGATGCAAACAGAGTTGGCTGTGATAGATTTTTTTTATGAGAATTGAAATATTCGCCAGCGGGGATGTTGAATATTAAATAAATACTTAATATAAGCTGTGCGTGAATTTTATCGGACATAAGGTGTGATATCTGCGTAGTCGCCGTGTTTGTAATTCTCTTTCTTTCTTAGTCCTTCCCTCTTCTACCTACTTGTTCACAGTAGGGGTCAAGGGTTTTTGTAATTTCATTTGATCAACATCCATGCCCACGGTGGGATTCGAACCCACGATCCCAGCAAGCGCTCGGCCGCAGACCTACGCCTTAGACCGCGCTGCCACTGGGATCGGCTTGTTATTCTCTTGCCATCAATATATTTAAGACCAATCTCTACACTGAATTTTACCAGCCTATCTCCAGTTACTCATTGACGTAGCTTTGATTGGTCTGTTGTTTGAGAGACTCGAAACATTTTGTCGTGAATTTCAGCAACTTCACAAACAAAAAGAGTGTGGCGAGAAATGCAGGCATTTAGTCCTGAATTACTATTACGAAACTAATCATATTTAGTCCTTCGGAGAAGTAAAACGCACCGCATTAATGACAAGTGCATGTTAAAATTAATATCGTCATGTTTTTATGGCTTCTGTAGAAGTAGAGGCTTGTCAGAGAGAAATTCCTCCCGAAGTGCGCCTTCTTGCAGTGATTTAGACAAATGAGATTACGCTGACGTGTCTACATGTGGCTTCTACCTTTGTTCCTTTATGCAGGTCTGACGTTTCTATAGACGTCTTGCGTCGTGTGAAAACAGTTCACTTTGAGTTACCAAGATGCCAGTAAAACCTAAATAATGGAACTAGTGTGTAATAATGTAGTTCGTATGCAAAACAGAACCAATATTTGTTACTGAAAATGCCATTAAAATTACATTATAATCATTCTGACCCTTTAAGGGATAAAAATATGATCGTACTTTCCTTTGCAATGGTCCCCAATTTCTGAAAGTGCGTTGCTTTTTGGAAGGTTCCCAGGCGTCGCCCTTTTGTCCTGGTAACAGCTGTGTAGGTGCGGGTGAGTACTTAGCTTCGGTGGAATGGTATTGACAGGGGAAGATCAAAGTACGGAAAGAAAAGCCTGTGCCAATGCAACTTTGTCCACCATAAATCTCACATGGACTGGCCTGAAATCGAAACCAAGGTTCCACTGTTATAGGCCGGGAACTGGTCACCTTTTTTAAGTGCTGTTTTTTATTCATGTTCAGCATACAGTTTCCTGTTTCATCACGTGCATAAATGTCATTCATAGCTGTGTTTGGCATACGTAACATGTAGACGAGAATAGCATCCATTATGTCTTCGGCTTTCACGGCGACAAAATTGTATGAACTCTTCTCGGGCTGATAGCCGTGTCAGTTGTTTAAAAACCTCCGACATTTCAGAGACACACTCAGTCTCCATCCTAAGGGAAAGTGATCTCGCTCCGACGTTTCAGAGACACACTCAGTCTCCATCCTAAGGGAAAGTGAGATGACTTTCCCTGAGGATGGAGACTGCGTGTGTCTCTGAAACGTCGGAGGTTTTTAAACAATTGACACGGCTATCAGCCGGAGAAGAGTTCGTACATCCGTTACGTCTTGTCCATTTCCATACTCTGGTTGAGGTCATAGATAAGCATCGGCTAGGAATGCTGGTGGGGAGAGGGGTACGTCGTCTGTGTTGTTCACAGATATCCAGGTAATTCCCGTAACATTTTAAACGTCCCGTCCATTTGTATGTTTTCCAGCGGCTGTTGTCAGGGAATACAAATAACGTACCGTATACCTTAAACTTTTAAAGCCTAGCGGTAACTTTACATACCACCAGGTTTAACATTAAAAAATTCTACGTGGTGCCCACATTGCGTTTATGTGTTTTGTACGGATCTCAGGACAAACAGCAACTTTTGCCTTATAAAACATTAAGAGACTGGTTTTTATAACCGAAGTGGAGAGTGTTTACAGCGCGGTACGCACTGAGTCCTTACATAAAACAGATAGGCTTCGTCTTTAAAGGGTTAATATCCAGAGAATGGCATTATTTCTGGGCCTTGGCCATATGTGGATGTGTGGGAAGGTCAGCCGTATCTCAAAGATGTATTCGGGGCCCGTACGCAGACTTGCGCCCCCAATTTTGAATACCCTACCGTGACGGGGGAACATGGAATGTGAGGAGCATGTATAGGCCAGGGTCACTTATGACAGTGGCCAGGGAATTAGCTAAGTACAAGTTAGATTTCGTGGGTGTACAGGAGGTTAGGTGGGACAAAGAAGGGACTGTAAGAGCCGGGGAGTATACTTTTTTCTATGGCAAAGGGCAGGAAAATCATCAATTGGGAACAGGTTTTTTGTGCACCAGAGAATGGTATCAGCAATCAAGAGAGTGGAGTTTGTTAGTGCTAGGATGTCATACATAGTGCTGAGAGGCCGCTGGTGTAATAGCATTGTTCTGAATGCGCATGCACCAACGGAAGAGAAGGGTGATGATTCAAAGGACAGCTTCTATGAGGAATTAGAAGGGGTTTTTGATCATTTTCCTAAGTACCATATGAAAATTCTGTTAGGAGATTTTAATGCAAAAGTGGGGAGAGAGGATATTTTCAAACCGACTATTGGAAATGAGAGTTTACATCAGGATAGCAACGATAATGGTGTTAGAGTAGTAAACTTTGCCACATCAAAGAATCTAGTTGTTAAGAGCACTATGTTTCCGCACCGAAATATTCATAAATACACCTGGACCTCTCCTGATGGGAAGACTCACAATCAGATCGATCACATATTGATAGATAGGAGACGGCATTCCAGTATACTCGATGTGCGATCTTTCAGGGGAGCTGACTGTGATACTGATCACTATCTGGTGGTTGCGAAAGTTAGGGAAAGACTGGTAGTAAGTAAACAAGCAGCACAGAAGTTTGATGTAGAGAGATTTAATCTCAAGAAGCTAAGTGAACTAGAGGCTAGGAAACAGTATCAGCTTAAGATCTCAAACAGGTTTGCAGCTCTGGTAAGCTTAAATGTTAGTGAGGACATGAATAGGGCTTGGGAAAACATTAAAGAGAATATCAAAATCTCGGCTCAAGAGAGTCTAGGTCTACACGAACGGAAGCAGCATAAACCATGGTTTGATGCAGAATGTGCAGAATTTTTAGATAAAAGGAAGCAGGCTAAAATTCAGTGGTTACAGAATCCAAACCAAAATAATGGAGATAATCTGCACAACGTAAGACGTGAAGCTAGTAGACATTTCAGGCACAAAAAGAAGGAATATTTGAAAGCTAAAATTAATGAAATTGAAACAAACAGTAAGAACAAGAATATCAGAGACGTGTATAGGGGTATCAATGAGTTTAAGAGGGGGTACCAGCCTAGAAGTAATGTAGTAAAGGATGAGAAGGGTGACCTGGTTCCAGACTCCCACAGTATTTTGGCTAGGTGGAGGAATCATTTCTCCCAGCTGTTGAATATACACGGGGTTAACGATGTTAGGCAGATTGAAGTACACACAGCAGAGCCACTAGTGCCTGAGCCCAGTGCCTTTGAGGTTGAGATGGCTATTGGAAAACTAAAAAGCCACAAATCACCAGGTATTGATCAGATTCCAGCAGAATTGATTAAAGCAGGGGGTAGGATTATTCGGTCTGAAATCCATAAACTTATTATTTCTATTTGGAATAAGGAGGAATTGCCTGAGGAATGGAAGGAGTCGGTCATTGTGCCTATTTATAAGAAGGGTGATAAGACAGATTGCAATAACTATCGAGGCATATCACTTTTGTCGACTACGTACAAAATTCTATCCAACATCCTTTTGTTAAGGTTAACTCCATATGCAGAGGAAATTATTGGGGATCATCAGTGTGGATTTCGACGTAACAGGTCAACCACTGATCATATATTCAGCATTCGTCAAATACTTGAGAAAAAATGGGAATACAATGAGGCAGTTCATCAGCTATTTATAGACTTCAAGAAAGCCTATGATTCAGTTAGGAGGGAGGTCTTGTATAATATTCTCATTGAGTTCGGTATCCCCATGAAACTAGTAAGGTTAATAAAAATGTGCCTAAGTGAAACATATAACAGAGTTCGGGTAGGCAAACATCTGTCTGACACGTTCCCTATTAAGAATGGCTTGAAACAAGGAGATGCTCTGTCGCCATTGCTTTTCAACTTTGCTTTAGAATATGCCATTAGGAGGGTTCAGACAAACCAGGAGGGCTTGAAATTGAATGGTACACATCAGCTTCTGCTTTATGCTGATGATGTTAATATATTGGGCGGAAGCATACATAGCATAAAGAAAAATGCAGAAGATTTAATTATTGCTAGTAAGGAGATTGGTCTAGAAGTAAATGCTGAGAAAACTAAGTACATGGTCATGTCTCGAAATCAGAATGCAGGACACAATCACAACATAAATATAGATAATAAATCCTTTGAAAGGGTGGAAGAATTCAAATATTTGGGAGCAACCCTAACGAATCGAAACTCCATTCATGAAGAAATTAAGAGCAGATTGAAGTCGGGGAATGCTTGCTATCATTCGGTGCAGAATCTTTTGTCTTCCAGGTTGCTATCCAAAAACACAAAGATTAGGGTATACAGAACTATAATTTTACCTGTTGTTCTGTATGGATGCGAAACTTGGTCTCTCACACTGAGGGAGGAACAAAGACTGAGGGTGTTCGAGAATAGGGTGCTGAGGAGGATATTTGGGCCTAAGAGGGACGAGGCGACAGGGGAGTGGAGAAGACTACATAACGAGGAACTTAATGACCTGTACTCATCACCAAATATTATTCGGGTAATCAAATCGAGAAGACTGAGATGGGCGGGGCATGTGGCACGTATGGGGGAGGAGAGAGGTGCATACCGGATTTTGGTGGGGAGACCCGAGGGAAGGCGACCACTTGGGAGACCCAGGCGTAGATGGGAGGATAATATTAAGATGGATATTCGGGAAGTGGGATGGGATGACATGAACTGGATTGATCTGGCTCAGGATAGGGACAGGTGGCGGGCTCTTGTGAATGCGGTAATGAACCTTCGGGTTCCATAAAATGCGGGGAATTTCTTGACTAGCTGAGAAACTGTTAGCTTCTCAAGAAGGCCTCTGCTCCATGGAGTTAGTTAGTTAGTTAGCTACCGTGACGGGCCATTATGAACACGCTAATGAATATGCGGATGCAATAAAAATTCGTGGAATTTATTGATTAGATGAGGAACGAGTAGCTTTTCAACAGAGACTCTGCTACATTCAGTTAGTCCTCATTCCCAGCGCCCTAATTCCGAGGAAAAATTGACCCGACTGTAGCACGTCACTTAACCCAGTTTTGCACTGATGCAGGTGATGATTGCGGGATGCATATCGACTTATTCTGAAGTGCCAGAGATATCGGGGCTGTTGAGAACTTACAAAGACGCTGCTTGCAAGGTATGACCCCCCACTTCACCTCACCCCCCGCTTTCTGGTTTTGTATCCATAAACACGATATGCCAGTATCACAGTACCAGGTACACTGACTCTAAGGATCCGTCCGAACGTGCAGATTGTGTGTGACCTTTAAGCCCTAGCAGCCGTAACATCTTTTTTATATGTTATTAATATCGTGCGTATTTTTGTAATTAATATATTAACCAAATTATGGGTGTGAAACTTGGTTTCTCACACCGAGAGAGGAACAAAGACTGAGGGTGTTCGAGAATAGGGTGCTGAGGAGGGTATTTGGGCCTAAGAGGGACGAGGCGACAGGACAGTGGAGAAGACTACATAACGAGGAACTTAATGACCTGTACTTATCACCAAATATTATTCGGGTAATCAAATCGAGAAGAATAATATTGGCGGGGAATGTAGCATGTATGGGCGAAAAGAGAGGTGCACACAGGATTTTGGTCGGGAGACCTGAGGGAAGGCGATCACTTGGGAGACCCAGGCGTAGATGGGAGTATAATATTAAAATGTATCTTCAAGAAGTGGGATGGAGGCATGGACTGGATTGAGCTGGCTCAGGATAAGGACAGGTGCGGGCTGTTGTGAATGCTGTAGTGAACCTCCGGGTTCCATAAAATGCGGGGAATTTCTTGACTATCTGAGAAACTGTTAGCTTCTGAAGAAGGCCTCTGCTCGATGGAGTTAGTTACATATTAACCAAGTTATGCACTTAATGAAGTACATTTAAACATAAGTTTGAAACTTCCACATGTTTCGGCACCGAGGTGCCATCTTCAGGGAGCCTTCTAAACAAAGGATGGTTCCCCGATAATGGCGTGTCGATGTCGAAACTGGTAGGATTTTTATATTTACGTCTGAATGTATTTCATTAAGTGCATAAGTTGGTTAATGTACTAATTATAATATCCTTGATCTTTTACATTTTCCATTCCGTGCAGTTATATATCGAATTTTGAATATCAACCAACAGATGCACTTAAATTGTCACAAACTCACTATAATATATTCAAAAAACCCACTACACTCCTACATGTTCCGCACCTCCTTGGTCTCTGATCAGGGAGGACATCACTCGCTGCGTAAGACAATGTTTTTGATAGTGTGCGTATGTTTTGTATTGTGGGGTGAAAGTGGTGATATCTACCTTACTTTTAAACACAATTTAATCTCAGCTTCACCTATGAATTTTAATATTCCCCAGGGTTATGGGAGTAGCGTTCTTTAAAACGTGTTCTCTCTGACGCTGTAGTTTCGTCAGCGAACACCGTAACACGTCCGCTCCTGTCTCGTGTTTTATTGCTTATCGTACGCATGCCAATATATGGATTAAGACAACTCGCTATGAAGATCTCTGCAGGATATCTCCAGCTTCATGCTTTTGACTTTCTGTCACATGCAGTTCAAAAACGACAGCCACGTGAAATTCTGTGTTAATTAATATTGACAGCACGCACATGGGGCGTGAGATTCTGTATGGTTTTGGATTTTGAAAGCCATTTGAACCTTTTATTAATTATTGATTCGTTTCGTAATCCTTCCCTCTTCTACCTACTTGTTCACAGTAGGTGTAGAGGGATTTTAGTTTCACTTGCTCACACTCAGACACACACCACAGTCGGTAGGACTCCTCTGGACGAGGGATCGTCCCGTCGCAGAGACCTCTACCTGACAACACAAACACTGTACAACAGACAAACTTCCATGCCCCCGGTGGGATTCGAACCCACGATCCCAGCAAGCGCTCGGCCGCAGACCTACGCCTTAGACCGCGCGGCGACTGGGATCGGCATTAATTATTGATAAATATGTAAAATGACTTTCTAAAGGATTCCATTCCATTGTGTTGTTTATATCAGAAATCAAGACAAAATCCCTTCAAAACCAACTAAATTCCCTTTATTGTATTATATAGAACAACATGTTTCGACCTATTACAGGTCATCCTTAGGTGAGTATGAGGTCGAAACATGTTTTTTGTGTAATAAATGGAACTTAGTTGTGTTTGGAGAGGTTCTGTTTTGATTTATGGTGGAAAATGACGGTACTGAACAGCGATAAACATTTCGATTTGACGGGGCTGCGTATGCCTGTTAAACAGGATCCGTGGCATGTGTCTGCGCGCAAGAGGGGAACTGCCGGTGTGGTGACGGTACGTACCTTTCAGCGCGCAGTCTGGTCGCGCACTGTACTTGACAGTGAACTTCGATCGTAACAAACCGTTTAGTCATACACAAAACCAAACAGCAGACTTTTCTGATTTACGTCACTTCTACGTGGACCCTTCCATTTGCAAGACTCGGCCCATAAGGGAATGTTGTATCTGATTGTAAGACAAGGTTACACACTCGAAGACTGAGTTAAGACAAGGACCGGCTTTTTATTAGATATAAAGAACACATTACGCCGATCCCAGTGGCCGCGCGATCTAAGGCGTAGGTCTGCGGCCGAGCGCTTGCTGGGATCGTGGGTTCGAATCCCACCGGGGGCATGGATGTTCGTCTTGTACAGTGTTTGTGTTGTCAGGTAGAGGTCTCTGCGACGGGCCGATCCCTCGTCCAGAGGAGTCCTACCGACTGTGGTGTGTGTCTGAGTGTGATCAAGTGCAAATAAACAACCGCGACACCTGCTGTGGACAGGTAGGTAGAAGAGGAAAGGACTGCGAGACGAAGAACAACGCATTTCGAAATTTGTATTGAAGAGACGCGTCTTGTTACTTTGCTGTTTAGTGATAATGACAACGACGAATACTACAAGGAGACTTGGACCACAGTTCGGGCATGACATTAGTCTTGAGATTTGAGGATTTCAGGACCGTGAGTGTTCATATTGTGATGTGCTGGGTAGGTGTCTGTGGATTCAGAGATAGAGGCAGCAGTGGTCTTTATAATATCTCTATCTGTGGAATCCTTGTGGCTAAATCTGAATGGTAATGTAACCCCTGTAAAGTAAAATGTAATATCTTGGTCCAAAATGGAAATAAACCCATTTTAAAACACAAATTTTTTAAATAAAATGTTTAGGCACTTCATGAAGAACAAATGTTTATTACCGGTGGTTTATACTGAAAATAAACCCAGCGTCGATTGTGTACAAAGATGGGAATGAAAATAAAAAAAAGATTTAAAAATATCGAAATTATATTTACCAGTTGCAATGTAAAGGGAATATCCTTGATGAAGCCTCCATCACTGGATGGAGGCTAGCTCTGTCTAAGGGGACCAACAGAGTAGGTGTTCTTCTCTTCTCCCCCTCCATTTAACTGAGGACGGAAGCAGAGCCAGCTTCCGAAACTTTGTGATTTTAATTTTTTAATGTTTTTAATATTTTACTTTTCGGACGACGGATAAAGTCCATATACCAATCACCACACAATCTGATTTTTTAACTTTCAAATTGCCCGTCCCTTTGTGCAGGTACGATACTGTTTCTAATTTCTGCTTTCAGACAAACACAACAAATGTACGTCTACTCATTGGTCTTTTGCTTTGGCACTTTCTTCTTTTATATTGAATGTGTTTTTGCCTGATGAGGGTGGCGCGGCGACTAAAACATTTAGCGTTACAGCAATAAAGACCAATTAGTACAGGTACTTTTTTGTGCTTGTGTGAAAGTATAAATTAGGAACTCTGATTTTTCGTAAACCTCTAATGCATTAGGCCAATTGCGAGTGCCAGCAATGCTTCTCCCTACTGTTATTGCCCACGACTGTGCTTCAGCTCGATATATTAAATTCCCAGCACTCAAATTGTGAGGGGCAGGTCTTTGTTTTCCCGGGGATCTGAAAAAAAAAGAGTTGTGAAGTTTTGACAGCATAATTAACTTGTTTATAAACATAAACAATCCGAACGATGTTGTGTTATGACGTTTTAATTTACTGCGTAACAACAGCTATTCAATTTCCTGTGGCGTACATTTATTCCGGAAAGCTCAGGCTAGAGTTGTGTTTCAAAAGCATTATTAACGTTCCACATCATCTGCCTCTTCACAAGTGTTATTTAATTACATTCTTGAGTCTTCTGTTGAACGTAGCGGAGAGTTAACCTTTTAAAACCTAGCGGTAACTTTACATACGACCAGGTTTAACATTAAAGAATTCTACGTGGTGCCCACATTGCGTTTATGTGTTTTGTACGGATCTCAGAACAAACAGCAACTTTTGCCTTATAAAACATTAAGAGACTGGTTTTTATAACCGAAGTGGAGAGTGTTTACAGCGCGGTACGCACTGAGTCCTTATATAAAACAGATATGCTTCGTCTTAAAGGGTTAAAGTAGGGAAAGGTGCGTAATCTTCTTTCCAGAACCCGGAAGATTGAAGGTCAAAATAAACAACAATAATGCTGTGAAGGGTTTGTAGGTGTATGAAACTTTGTTTCTTACTTTAATCAAAAAAGGCGCATTATCAATAATGGAAAATAGAGAAATAACGGAAACATTTAGCCCAAATCAGTGTGGAATTGTTGAGAAGTTGAAGATATTACACTAACATGAATGTCATAGTTTTTAAAAATCACGTAGTATTGTTAAGTTCGTAAAATCAGTGAGGTTATTGTGAGATGGCGGTGGCCATGTGGGGTTTGCCACATACAGTAAAGAGCTGGATAGGGACACACTTTGGAAGTTGGAGGAGTAGTTCGTAGGATAACATTAAAACAGAAATGAATGACATTTTTTGGGGGGACTGGAATTGGATGTAAATGATTCAGGGCACTGTTAAATGACGGGATTTGAAATTAGCGGTATAAACCTTCAAAATATATGGGGGGGGGGGGGGGGTAAGAGCCGTGAATACAGGGTTTAGATGGTGAAACATGAAAGAAGAGGATTTACTAGAAGACCTAGTCGTAGATGGGAGGGTCATATTAAAATGGATCTTACCTAAATAGGTTGGTGGGGACGTGGGATTGATTGCTTTGGCTCAGGATAGAGATAACTGCTGGACTGTTGTGAAGGCGGTGATGAACATTCGTGTTCCATAAAATTCGGGGAATTTGCTGAGTAGCTGGGGAACTGTCAGCTTCTCAAGAATTACTTCGTTGCATGGAGCTGTTGGTTGGTTGGTTGGTTGGTTGGTTGGTTGGTTGGTTGGTTGGTT
>BLKM01012111.1:0-17071 GCA_013340265.1 Coptotermes formosanus | reverse complement strand
TAAAATGAAATTTCTACCTAAACCACAGTGATAAGCTAGTGGATAAAACTCCAAGCAACTCCACGAGATTATCGCTGTACTTACATTATACCGTTAATTGTATTCAATAATTTCAGAATAGTCTAAATTGGCACTTTTTTAAAAAAACTCAACCAAAAAAGCTCTTTCATATCAGCAAATATTGTCTCGAATTAACGCCATTCACTTCGGAATGTTTTAGGCGTTAATGAGTTCAACATGAGTGAACACGTGTCGTGTCGCGCGCGCGCGTGTGTGTGTGCATTTCTGACAGAGCTGTATCAATAATTAGTTATTCTCTTTGCGTCCATGGACAGTAGATTTTGACATAATGGTGAACACATGTCGGGTAATTGTCAGGAAAATATAGCACGCATTTTGCAGCAACCACACTCGGTACGGAGAGTTAGCAGCATGTAATAGCTCAATGTCAGTTGGCACCAACATTTGAAACACAATTAACACAACAATCATCACTAAAGGACAGCTAGTGGCAACACACAATTTGTGACTCGAAAAGAAACTAAAAACTTACTAGAGTTCCTGAATAATTTGTGAGCAAATTTTCAATGGGTATTCAGGATATCAACTTAGCTCCTTTTCTTCTTCTTTAATATCTTTTCGTCTTCTTGACGTCTACCGCCGCCACGAATTTTACGCAGAATTGCCCTAAATGTAAAAAATATTATCATAACCACCGATCCAACAGCTAGCGCCAGCACAGCGATGACATCTAGCAGGAAGTACTGGTACCAGGCCAGGTCCAGTGCTGCTGAACGCAAGTGAGGCGCTCCCTTGTGCCGGATCACGTACTCAGTCCAGTACACGGCCTGTTCAAGAGGTGTGAGTGGCTGGTCCCGGTAGATGCGGGACAGACGCTGAGCGTTCTCACGGTACCTGTGTTAAAGCAAAATTGACATGTTCATGCCCATGCCTAGGGGAGAGTAATTGAAGGTACTTGTGAATGTAACGTGCATCATCCGTTGCATTAATTACAGATGAAGCACAACTGTACTTGTGTGCTGAAGAAATTTCCTAAAGAATGTAAAAATAATCAGTCTGAATGCCGAATAGGAGTACAAAGTTGCGATAAACGAAATAAATATTCATATAGCTTGGGACTGTTGAGATGAAGTAATGATTTTTATAACAATAAAGACATTTCACAAAATGGCACAATATATTTATATTCACTTGATAACACTCACACATCACAGTCTTTAGGACTCCTCTGGAACAGGATCGGCCCGTCGCAGAGACCTCTACCTGACACCACACAAACACTCACAGGAGACAAACATTTATGCCCCCGGCGGGATTCGAACCCACGATTCCAGAAAGCGCTCGGCCGCAGACCTACCCCTTAGACCGCGCGGCCACTGGGATCGGCATTATATTTTGTATAGAGCAAGTATCATAAACTTCTCGCTGTCAAATTTTCTGCAGTCCCTTAGCACTCCATCCCCCTTAGGTCCAAGAAGTCTCCTCTGTGACTTCCCTCCCATGCGCATTTATATTCACACTCTCTAACTTTTTCTTATGATCAACACGTGTAAAACTTTCGGTAACTGACAAGGAATTTGACTCAGAAATTTGCTGTTCATAGAAAAATACCTCGAATTTTCAAGAACTTCTTTCAACGCCCAATCCAAGGACTCGGCCGTCACATTAGCATAATCCAACAGGATCCCATAACCAGCAGACACTGCTCTTTGCATGTTCAGCTTCTGATCACCCATCATTGGAATCCCCACAACAGGAACACCCCAGTGGATCGTTTCTTGCGTGCTCAGTAGTCCGCCATGTGTAATAAACAGTCGCACATTTGGGTGAGCTGTGTTGCAAATTACAGAAGCAGTGTCATATATATGTAACATGCTTACAATACACGAAGTTGAAAACGACCACACAAAAAAGAACTCATGAAATTGGTTGTTGGCCCTCCACATACACTAAAACCTGCAAAAAACATAAAGTAAGTCGAACTCTTCTGTCAGCACTGCACTAGTAGAAAGTATCTATACACTAAACAAAAGCATTACACAGAGTCAAGGAGGAAAGGAATATCGTACATACAATAAAAAAAAGGAAGGCTAACTGGATTGGTCAGACTTTGCGTAGGAACTGCCTTCTAGACGGGAAGGATAGAAGTGACGGGAAGACGAGGAAGAATACGTAAGCAGCTACTGGATGACCTTAAAGGAAGGAGGGGATACTGTAAATTGAAAGACGAAGCACTAGATTGCACTCTGTGAAGAACTCGCTTTGGAAGAGGCTATGGACCTGTCGTAAGACAGACTGCGAAATTAATTATATTAAACTTGTTAATAAATCCAGTAACTTGGTAAAAATGTGAATTCCTAACACAAAATCAAAATGTCATCATATCCTAATTTTGCTGCATTAAACCATTTAAACCCACCGAGAATATCTGACTGTGGGAACCATTTTGACGTTTTTACATTTTGTGGTTTGCCTGGTAACGAATCTGTCTCCCATTTCCACAAAATCCGCTGTTTTTGCTTAGAGAACGCCTCTGTGAACTGCTTCAGTTTACTCTCTGACATATCAGAGCTGTATAGAGTTGAACCCATACTGAAATATATTACTCCATCAGGGGCTTCGTCGATAAATTTCTGTAGGTCCTGAAATAAATAAAACGTGTTAAATAATCGTTCAATGAGAGACACAAGTCTAGTTACTGAACGTAGTAACCATCAAAACCACCATAAAAACTATGGTGGTTTAGCTAACTAACTCCATGGAGCAGAGGCATTCTTGAGAAGCTAACAGTTTCTCAGCTAGTCAAGAAATTCCCCGCATTTTATGAAACCCCGAGGTTCATTACTGCATTCACAAGAGCCCGCCACCTGTCCCTATCCTGAGCCAGCTCAATCCAGTCCATGTCCCATCCCACTTCTTGAAGACCCATTTTAATATTATCCTCCCATCTAAGCCTGGGTCTCCTAAGTGGTCGCCTTTCATCAGGTCTCCCGACCAAAATCCTGTATGCACCTCTCTTTTCCCCCATACGTACTACATGCCCTGCCCATCTAATTCTTCTCGATTTGATTACCCGAATAATATTTGGTGATGAGTACAGGTCATTAAGTTCCTCGTTATGTAGTCTTCTCCACTCCCCTGTCGCCTCGTCCCTCTTAGGTCCAAATATTTTCCCCAGCACCCTATTCTCGAACACCCTTAGTCTTTGTTCTATGTTTGTCTCGTGGTTTAGATACCAATATTGTGTTAACCCGTACCCATTGTTGGAGTTTTCTCTGATATACACCACTTGGAGGAATTTGGTTTTAGTAATGTTTTACACGTCAAATTGGTAGCTGCTCTTTGGTTCGAATTCTGAAATTTTCCATAACACAGCAGTGCATTAATTGTTTAAATCATAATTAATCTACAATATACAAGGTGTGTTTAAACAACACCAAATAAGTTCCATAAGTTGTAGGTGGATTCAAGTTATTTATAGACAAAAATGAGTCCGAATTTTCCGAGCAGCCACGTCACCCAGATATACAGGTCGACAAGAAGCCGTTGGCTCTGTCAATTTTGCGACCCATCCCTGCGCCTTTGTCGCTGTCTGTAATTGCGCATATATTACTGACATGCATAATTTTATGTGGTTCGTCTGTCTACACGAAACTGCGCAACTCGACTGCTTGATTAGTTGCTTACCCTCTGGCGATGGAAGCGCGACAGAGGCCGCGTAGTGAAGATTCACTGAATGCCGCGTCTCTGAGTCGCGGTAGATTTGTGTGGCTCAAGATTTAAGCATAGTCTCTAATACGTCACAGCGACTGGTTTCCTCTTAGTCACCTGACTCTGGGAAACCAGTCAACAGTCATTTAGTCTCCCGTATCGGAACAGTACATAACATAGAGATCTACTCACTGCCGGCAATTTCTTGGCTGGCTTCACGTGCATTCCTCCAACCTGCACCACGTTAGGCATGAGAGGCTTTGGATAGCTTATACTGAAGTGATGATTTAGAAGCAACAATGACGTTGAAGAATCCAATTCAGATATTGATGGTAAGGGGGTGTAGTCGCTGAAATACTTTTCCAGCAGGGCTTGTTGTTTCGGCAAGAAATAGAAGAACCGTGTCAGTTTCTGCAATGTGACCCCGAGAGTGTTCAGAAGTCGTTCCCAGAAATACATTCGGTCGCTGAAGTCCTGGAAGGGATCTGGTACATAAGAGTACGGAGTGGGATTGCCTACCCAATCAGCCATCCATGATGTTCCGCCAAACGTAACTACCTGAACTATTGGGGCTTTGAACTTATGGGCAAATCCGAGGACGCAGTCGTGGTTGAATGCCTCAGCAATAATGAGGTCGAACTCCTGATCATTAGAGTGTATGAGATCCTGGACAGCTTTCTGCTGCAGAAATTTGTCAGCGAGATCATTGCCCAAAGCGAACACCAATATCAGTATTTGGAAATAGTTTAATTTCGAAAAATCTAAAGAGTTCATAGTACCTGAAACAGTAAAAATTACTAAATTAAATTTATTTATCTTTCACCTTTTATATGTGCATACAGATCACGGAATCACTGGCCCAGTACGTCACTGTCACTACATACAGATCACTGAATCACTGGCACAGTATGTCACTGTCACTACATACAGATCACTGAATCACAGTCACAGTACGTCACTGTCAGTACATACAGATCACTGAATCACTGTCACAGTACGTCACTGTCAGTACATACAGATCACTGAATCGCTGTCACAGTGCGTTACTGTCAGTACACGCAGATCACTGAATTACTGTCACAGTACGTCACTGTCAGTAGATACATATCACTGAATCACTGTCACAGTACGTCACTGTAAGTACATACAGATCACTGACTCACTGTCACAGTACATCACTGTCAGTTTACGTGAACTCACTTATTAGCACTGCTATATTATACGATCCTATCTGACCGTTATTAGGCAGACCTAGAATTACATTTGAAATTAAAATAGGCCTTACATCAGTATGCACGTTGTAGTGGTATGTCTAAAATGAGCTGGTTATCCTACTGTGTGACTGTTTTGTAACGAATCACAAAAACAGGTGCTAAACAACAATCGAATCTTAATAAATACAAGCAATTTCTTTCAAACGAAACAATTTTAAAGTCGTGTTGAGCATATTTCTTGCAAAGCACTAGCAAACATGTTGATATTTTCAAACAAACTTTTAAAAGACGGGGGGCACAAGTTCAAATTTGCCAACACCCTTTACGTGAAACTTGAATGTTACATGAACCAAAAATGATAAATTTATGAAATACGTCGAAACGTGTGGGAAGAAGAATGCAGATTTTGCGGCATATTTTAGAAGTGCAGTTACATACCCTCTTTGCCTAAATATACAAAATACATTTTTTGGGGTGCTGCTGTACGCACGTTCCCCATACGGGAAAGTACTATTTTAAGGGCTAAACGTCGCCATTATGACGTGGGTAATTTAATGTTTCAGATATATATGTACATATATCTGTTAGAAATTAATGGCGAGTAACAGAAACAAATTATTTTAGGAGTCTCATCAAAATGTACTATACTAATCTCAACAAATACTTACGTGAAAAATTTCTTAATTTCGCTTGTAATTCTAGGTTATCCTCCTGAAAACACTGAAGGGCGAGAAAAACATATAGTAGCGTCAATAAATCAAGTGATATATATATGTATATATATTGACAAACGTGTACTTTGATGGTGGTTGGTTCTTTTGTGAGAAAAATGTATTTCATTTACGATAGAAATAGATTTCTGTAATTATACCTTATCGTACAGGTTTTGAATACACGAAGATTTTTTAAAATAAATTTTATCTGAAGGCATCACAGTACCGGGAGAATTTACACGTTTTCCATTGAACGCCTTTAGTGTGTTCAGAAAATAACAGACATGGTGCCATAAATAATGTTTCACTGTTTATTGGGCTATTTAAAAAAAAACTGTTTGAACTGTTACATTAGGGGTAAAATTAGACGCATGACGCCGTGATTAAATTCCAGCTGCTGTCCAAGACACCGGAATACAATACCTTACAATGCAATCACTCGGTACATTGCACAGACATTGCCGTAGACTTGTTAAACATTACAGTATCTCGGACAGTGCAATCATGAAACCTGTCAAACACATGGAAACTTTTGACACGAACCTTCTTCCTCCGTCTTCAATGTTGAAGGATCACCTTAAGAAACTCAAGTTTAACCTTTTAAAGCCTAGCGGTAACTTTACATACGACCAGGTTTAACGTTAAAAAATTCTACGTGGTGTCCACATTGCGTTTATGTGTTTTGTACGGATCTCAGAACAAACAGCAACTTTTGTCTTATAAAACATTAAAAGATTGGTTTTTATAACCGAAGTGGAGAGTGTTTGCAGCGCGGTACGCACTGAGTCCTTATACGAAACAGATAGGCTTAGTCTTTAAAGGGTTAATGCAACTTATTTAGATAATCCTCCGTACCTGTGGTCTGCAGGAATTCATCACGTGTTGCTCTGGTATCAATACTAGTGTAGTTCGCAATTGGTGATGTCTCTGGGAACGGGCTGAGTACCGTCACCTGGTGTCCTCTGTTAGCCAATTCTTTAAATAACACTGAACCTACAGCGAAGTGGCTCTTTCCAGGAAGAGGAAATATACCCAATATCTTAGCTCCGTGAGCCCCATACGATACAAATGTTGACAGAAGAAGTCCAAAATACACGACTTGTAAAACCTGAAAGCAACACCAGGTATCTATATCGTAGTTCTTCCCTCTTCTACCTACCTGTTCACAGCAGGTGTCGAGGTTGTTTATTTTCACTCGATCACACTCGGACACACACCACAGTCGGTAGGACTCCTCTGGACGAGGGATCAGCCCGTCGCAGAGACCTCTACCTGACAACACAAACACTGTACAAGACAAATATCTATGTCCCCAGTGGGACTCGAACCCACGATCCCAGCAAGCGCTCGCCTGCAGACCTACGCCTCAGACCGCGCGGCCACTGGGATCGGCATCAAATATCTATAATAAAAATATTTGCAGTCGGGCACGCACCGCACTGATCCAGGCACCGCCTACGTTTCCGATTTTCTCTACAACCTTCCGCTTTATACGTCGATAGCACTTGTTCAGAGGCGGTCACACGTCCTGCTGACTACGATCAAGGTCGCTTACAAAGCCGTAATCGAAAGTAAGCCAATCCCAGTGGCCGCGCCGTGTAAGGCGTGGGTCTGCGGCCGCTCGTGTGCTGGGATCGTGGGTTAGAATCCCACCGGGGGCACGGATGTCTGTCTCTTGTGAGTGTTTGCGTTGTCAGTTAGAGGTCCTTGCGTCGGGCTGATCACTCATCCAGAGGAATCCTACCGAGTGTGGTATATTTATGTAAGCAACCACATTTGGGCTGCACTTCGCCTCCTATTCATTGGATACCGAAAGCTCCTTCCCCGGTTTAAAACGGCTGAAGCGTGAAGCAATTCACTCACCACCATCTAGTGCCGAGGTAAAAAATTCTTGAGCTGCGACTTTACTTCCCTCTACACCTACATGACCTGCAAAGGGACACGTTTGACTTCACATACAGGGTGATTCAGAAGGAAAGGTCAATATTTTGGGAGGTAATAATATCGGTTACTGTGAGGAAAGAAAGGTTCATATGAACATGTGTCTAACCGTAAATGTTTTTTTTTAGTGGTGAAGGGCCCCGCAGCAGAAGCTACGGACGCACCGCAGCCTTGAGGCTTCTTGTGCAACCCTGTGATACTGATAATGACTATTTTTTGTCCTTTTCCTAGTAATGGAGTACCGGTGGAATGAAATTGACAAGGGAAAACCGAAGCACTCGGGGAAAAACCGGTCCCAGTGCCACTTTGTCCACCACAAATCCCACATGGACTGACCCGGGATCGAAACCTGGCCTCCGCAGTGGAAGGCCAGCGGCTAACGGCCTGAGCCATGGCACGGCCAACCGTAAATGGTTACCGAGATAGAGCTGTTTGAACGTACAAATACAAAAGCATTGTGACTGGTAATACAGAAAGGGAAATTAAGTAGTCTTTATTTTAATTCACATTTAATTTTTAAAAGACAGATTTGTTACTGTTCACAATAAATGTTCGAAAATCCCACCGTCACCCTCAGTGCCCTTTGCAACTCGTGTGCGAAGATCATGTGTTTTTCGTCTGAGTTGATTTCCACGTTTCTTTGTGCAGGCAGCAGCATCCAAAATGCGAGCGAGCAATTCGTCTCGTGTATCCACTTTTCTCTTGTAAACGTCGATCTTCATCCGACCCCACAAAAAAAAACTAATGGACGTATGCCTGTAGATTCAAACAGCTCTATCTCGGTAAAAATTCAAAATTATACACACGTTCATATGAACTTTTTTCGCAAAATGTCCGATGCTATCACCTCGCCAAATGTTGACCTTCCTTCCTGCATACAGGAATTACGAAACACACAAACCGAAATATCTTTTCTTTCTTAGTCCTTCCCTCTTCTACCTACTTGTTCACAGAAGGTGTCGAGGGTTTTTTTTTTTTTGTGATTTCATTTGATCACACTCAGACACACACCACAGTCGGTAGGACTCCTTTGGACGAAGGATCGGTCCGTCGCAGAGACCTCTACCTGACAACACAAACACTGTACAAGACAAACATCCATGCCCCCGGTGGGATTCTAACCCACGCCCTAGACCGCGCGGCCACTGGGATCGGCCCAAAACGATATATAATTAATCCCAAACTCCTCCTTAAGCTGACCACAGTTCTAACCATGATGATGTAATCTACAGTAAGGAGGAACGGCGCCATGTATCAGATCAGGGACAAACAGATAACGCCGTAAAACCGGCGCCACTGCCCTTGAGATAATGCTTATCTGTTGCACAAACCCCAGGCAAGTCATCCGATTTAGGAGAACAGAAACTAAAACAAACCACTTACACGTGGAGTACTGACGCGCCACTATCGATGGCGTTGGGCTCTTTGAATGTTGGTTCTGTCACCAATTTTCTGCTTATAGCAAGCGAATGAGGAATAATGAAATTACTGCGAAGAGCAAATGTGTGAACAGGTGATTGGTAAAACCAGTGTCAAGAATCCCCAAGAGAAACTGGCGGCCAGTTCTCTGTCGATCCTAGTAGAACAGAACTAATCAGTCAATCAGATTGTTACATAAAACTGGAATTGTGACTTAACCCCCCCCCCCCCCAGTACACAGTGGTAACTGTGCGTACCACGTACTTCAATTTATTGTCGCCTCGCAATCAATATGACTGATTCGAATGGTGCTCAGAATGTCAGCGACAATATTTGTAATGGAGTTGCAAGGTGTCTTGTATGAAGTAGAAACTAAGTTTCTTAAACTCTATTTACACATATTTTTAGTGTCATGCATTTAGCAAATTATGTTTTGTTTGTTTGTATTCCCTTCCTCTTCTACCTACTTGTTCGCAACAGGTGTCGAGGTTGTTTATTTTCATTTGATCACACTCAGACACACACCACGGTCGGTAGGACTCCTATAGACGAGGGATCGGCCCGTCGTAGAGACCTCTACCTGACAACACAAACACTCACAAGAGACAAACATCCATGTCCCCGGTGGGATTTGAACCCGCAATCCCAGCAAGCACTCGGCCGCAGACCTACGTCTTAGACCGCGCGACCACTGGGATCGGCAGAAAATTATGAAACGTAATATATCTAATTTAGTAGTAGTAGTAGTAGTAGTAGTAGATAGTGATTAACACTGATTATTTTAAGTGGGTCTATATGGACTCTAAAGGTAAAGGTCACCCTAGAACAGTCCATGAAGGCCCGAAGGGAGTTACAGGAATCGCTCCAGTCTTTCTTTAACCTTGGCGCTAGATAGAGGTGGGTTGTCAACGCCTCGCACCGGCGGCTTTACCGCCGGATATGACCCGGTACCTATTGTATACGGTGCTGGGTAGGTCCCATGGTCGGTCTGAACGTGCGACTGGGATTCGATCCCCGGACCGTCCAGCCCGTAGCGAGTGGCTATACCGACTACGCTACCGCGGCACACACTGTATGGACTGTTAGAAACATCGTAAACGCTTAATACGCGTCGTGGACTGCAACGCTTCAAACGTCGATTCAAAATAATTCATTTTATACGCAAGTCACTCTATCAGATCTATTCTAAAATACGAGTAATTATGTGT
This sequence comes from Coptotermes formosanus, assembly GCA_013340265.1. Classification (NCBI taxonomy): domain Eukaryota; kingdom Metazoa; phylum Arthropoda; class Insecta; order Blattodea; family Rhinotermitidae; genus Coptotermes; species Coptotermes formosanus. The sequence continues at coordinate 6,844 of BLKM01012111.1, read as the reverse complement.
AATGTGTTTGTCTAAAGACTGTGAAGAATGTAACCTGCTTGTGGTAGTATCAGACGGTACACAGTAAATTCACTAATACAGAGCGTGCATGGCTGCGCACGGCAGCTTTCGTGGCTTGCACCGTCAGATGCAGCATTTGTATGTGATAAACCTGCCATGCTTGTGGGAACGAGAATAGAAACACCCTGTAGTAATAAGATCAATTCTCTTTGTTTTAAGTGGACGAGAATAGCGAAGAGGACAAATTAGAGGCACGTGATAAGACACCAAATACACACGCATAAGAATACAAAGAAAACACACAAAAACAAACAAGGATAAACTTGTCCACGTGGGGCACAGTACCTAATAATATGAACAATAAAATAAAATAATTACAAATTTTATAAATAATGTATTATTTAAATATCGTTTCGCAGTCCTTCCCTCTCCTACCTACTTGTTCACAGCAGGTGTCGGGGGTTTTGATTTTTCACTTGATCACACTCAGACACACACCACAGTCGGTAGGACTCCTCTGGACGAGTAATCAGCCCCTCGCAGAGACCTCTACCCGACAACACAAACACTGTACAAGAGACAAACATCCATGCCCCCGCTGGGATTCGAACCCACGATCCCAGCAAGCGCTCAGCCGCAGACCTACGCCTTAGACCGCGCGGCCACTGAGATTATTTAAATATCATCATTTTAATTTGCAAATGGGCTCGATTGTTACGATGCACTGGCAGTTAACAGTCCACGTGTACGAGCAACGCACCTTGTATCGGTGTACAATGACACGTGCAACGTAATGTCATTATTCACCTTGCAGGAATTTGTCTCAAAAAGTATGCAGAACTGATTAGAAATTTGGAGTAAACAAGCTGTCGTTGTCAAACGCGTCACTCAACCATATCTTGGTAACAGGATGCACACAAATTTTAGTGCCGATCCCCAGTGGTCGCGCGGTCTAAGGCGTACGTCTGCGGCCGAGCGCTTGCTGGGATCGTGGGTTTGAATCCCACCGGCGGCATGGATGTTTGTCTCTTGTACAGTGTTTGTGTTGTCAGGTAGAGGTCTCTGAGACGGGCCGATCCCTTGTCCAGAGGAGTCCTAGCGACTGTGGTGTGTGTCTGACTGTGATCAAGTGAAAATAAACAACCTCGACACATACTGTGAGTAGGTAGAAAAGGGAAGGACTGCGAAACGAAACAAATTTTAGTCATTACTGCAGACATCAGGGTTTTGTTACACAGTTGCTTAACATTTCCGTAACAGACAATCGGGAATAGGAGAAAACGTGCGAGTGACGAAAACTTCTTTTGGATTGGCAAATCCTCTCCGGGCGCCACAGTGACCTTAACAGTCAAGGTAGAATGATGACGTCACCAAAAGGGTGTTACTAAATTCGTAAGACAATTATAATTAATGAGAAAAGACACGACAGGCAATGTATGTATCACATAACATTAAGGCGCGTTCGCGTTACCACTATTGCCGTGGAAAAGCAGTAAGTATTACATATTCTGAGTGTGTGTCTGTAGCCTTAGTTATCCAGCACGCATAGCGCATGCGCCGTATTATATTGCCATCTGTGGCCTGTCCGGCTGTACCATATTTTTCCACATTATCTCACAAACGGCACGATTTTCGGAAAAAAATTATTGGACATAAAATGTGTGTTTTGATTTGCTCTGCAACTTTTGTCTAAAATATTTGTCATCCTAAGAAGAATTCAGAAAGATATCATCATGAATGTACATAGGTCTTCATATAAAGAAAGCCTTATTCTTGTCAGATTTTAATGAAACTTGAATTTTCTCAACAGATTTTCGAAAAATACTCCATTATCAAATTTAATGAAAATCCGTCCAGTAGGAGCCGAGTTCTTCCATGTCGATAGAGTGACGGACAGACAGACAGACAGACAGACACGATGCAGCTAACAGTTGCTTTTCGTAACTTTGCGAACGCGCATAATAAACACCCGTTATATCACACGCTAGGAAACTTCGTTATCTGCAAGAGTATTGCAAAAATCATTCGTGGTAGTATAACTGTTTTGCGACAAAACACCCCACCTCCACGCTTGTAGCGGCAGACACACTGCACTTCAGTAACTTTGCAGCATTCAAATTAGAATTCAAGTGGCGAGTGTCAGGTCTAGCCGAAAGGTACGTAATGTGGCGTTGCATTCTTCCGCTTTACCTGATCTCCTCAACACATTTTGCCACTGCCCGATCAACAGTAAAAATGAATCAACATAAAAATCTCAACGTCCGTACACATGTGAAAAAACAAGAACACATCTTACCATATTTGTCACAGAACACTAAACATTTGCTGTTCACTAAAATGATAACGACGAACTGCGTGCTACTCGCGAAACTTAGCCTGTAGTATCACACTAACGCTACAAACACGGAGTCCAAGTCACGCTGTTTGCTTTGGAAGAGTATGCTATAAACGCACTGTCAGCCGTCAGCAGCGCACAGCTATGTATCTCTGCACTACACATCCCGCCCTGACCTTCACTAGCAAGCTATGTATTTAACCTGCTTTCCCTTAGGCGCTGGAGTATTGAACATTTCGTAACTGGCGCCCGCACAGACTATTCGACAGTTCTTCATTTTCTGCTCATTTCGTTCCTCGCCATATAAAACGACTACATCCTGAGACTGGCGGCCGCGGTGGCGCAGTTGGTTGAGGCACACAAACCGGAAAGGTGCGGGTTCGATTCCGATGGTGTCATTGGAATTTTTCATTGACATAATCCTTTCGGTCGCACTATGGCCCTGGGGTCGACTCAGCCTCTAACAGAAATGAGTACCAGGAATATTTCCTGGGGGGTAAAGGCGGCCGGTACGTAGGGCTGACAACCTTACCGCCTTCAAGTGCCGATTGTCGAGAAATCTGGGAGCCTCAGCCTTCAGGAAGCCTCAGGGCGTGTCCAGGCCTGTAATGGGACTGCTTTACCCTTACCTTTTACATCCTGAGATTTACCCTTTACGTTACACAGCGTATATACACTGAAATAAGAGTCGAAGAAGAATTCCAGCTGAAAGTTTCACTAAGATAACAATACGTTGAAGAGTATCTTACGTGCGGTGAACAACAAAATATGTCTAAATAGTGTCTTAAAATATTCCGTGTTGAAAAGAAAGTGTTCAAGAGATTCGTACATTTATGTCAGGAAAACAGGAAAAAATTAGGCTACAAGTAACCAGAAAATTTGTGGTCTGTTTTGAAGTCACCTATTACTGTAAGGGTAAAAACGGCAATGAAGTTACGAAACTGACTGCTTAGATCAGAGATTTTCATGAAGATCTAGAAGAAACACTATATTCCTGAATTAGGAAGGTGCTTCAGGGACGAAGTTTGGAACTAGCAATCTCAGAATTCAGAGTCGCAACCAGTCAGTTCAACGCGACGTTCTGTGTGACTGCATGTCCAATGAACAAGAATGTTAACAGCGTAAAATACAGTGCTAATAACACTAGCTCAAACGATGCCTAAACGTAATCCAAATTGTACGGTAAATAATATATAACATACAGTGTTTAATATAAAATAAATATAATCAAAATTTCGCTGGAAATCACAAAGAAGAATCTTTTTCCAGTTCTGGCGTTACAGTTTTATGTAACACATGGAAATGAAAGGACTTGAAAACCCCTAATCAGTAAGGCAATACGACCGTGTTAGGAGTATCTTGGGCAGTAGCGATAATGTAAAGAAAACAACCACGCAATTCTTTGTAAACTTGTCTAATTACATGTGTGCTCACTGAAGGGTAACAACTTAAATCTGTTTTTTGGGCTTGTTACATTATTATACGACAAAGAGGAGCAAACAGGCATGAATCAATAATTTATTCTGAAATTCTGTGATTTTACATTTTTTAAATTTCCTAAAATATATTAAGAAATGACACTAAATGCAATACCCACATGTTCAATGATACATAATCGTCTTATGAAGGAAACATATATTACCACAAAAAGAAATGTTTAATGTTTCGAAATATATGAAAGCAGAAAGCTGTAACTTACAAAGCAATTTTTTAAACATATGGCACTAATTTCGTTTCTTTTGAGATGAAGGGAGAGATGTTTGCACACAGCACTTGCCACCAAATGTTTTTCTCAGAAGCGCCCTGAGCATCAAGAAAGCTACCGCCAGAACGGACCCAGCAGCTAGCACCAACACAGCGATGACGTCTAGCAGGAAGTACTGGTACCAGGCCAGGTCCAGTGCTGCTGAACGCATGTGAGGCGCTCCCTTGTGCCGGATCACGTACTCAGTCCAGTACACGGCCTGCTGGAGTGGTGTGAGTGGCTGGTCCCGGTAGATGCGGGACAGACGCTGAGCGTTCTCACGGTACCTGTGTCAAAGCACAATCTTCAATGGGTGCTGCAATTTGTTATGTTTCAGTTATCAATATATTAATTTTTTATTTGCTCATTCCGTGCACGATTATTATTCAAATAACATAGTAGTTGAATATGTATATACTATTCGATTAATATTCGATACAATATTGTATTTTAGTATTAATTGTGACAAAATCAACATAATTTCTCTTATTACTAAAAACAACGTTTTTTTATAATCAGGACATATTTTGAAATTAAGGGGTCATCATGCGAGAAAATATAATAAACATACGAAAATGAAAGTGGTGAACACTTTTATTAATGTAAGAGGAATCCCTTGCTTACAAATAACTTTTTTTAATTTTATGCTATTGTAATAAATCCCGTTAAGGTAGCCTGGACTGTATATAATATAAAAACTTGTCGCAATTACAGTTGTCTTTTATAAAAATCAATGATTTTTCGGTTTCCCCCCGTTATTTAATATTTGTATTATGGGATATTATAAAGCAATAGAATCTTTCCACATCGATTTATGTTGATAAAGTCAATTAGTTTCCTTTCTCTTCTCTTGTGTTGTTTAACAAATGAACCAGGATATGTTGACCTCTCATATAAATATGTCTGCCATTATTTTCGTTATAGTGACGAAATTAAAAAAACGGCTTTTTTAATAGAATTTTCTTGGAGAATAATTTTCTCGTATTTATTGACGCGTTAAATATGCTACATGAGAAGTTCCATACACTGACGTTCTGAAGGCAATTATGAACTGCACGACTACGTTGACACTATAAATAAAGAATAACATCTAAATATTTGCAATCCAGAAAGCTCTTTTCTTCTTACGCTTCGTGCTACAAAGTCTTCTCTGTGTCTAGAGCAGCTGTCAAGGTAACACCATGTGGATGGCCTTCAGTAGAGTTACGTCACGTAGTCACCAGTGACATCGGTTGTTTTCATGTCGCATTATCGTGCCAAAAATTACGTTTTTTTTCACAATGTGGATTACTTCTTATTTGGTTGTTTTTGGTTTATTCCGAATACATATGTTACTTTGTTACAGTATCCATACCACTGTCCTTCTTTAAAAGGCTTTACTAGAGTCTATGTACAAAGAAGTTTGTTTTACCCTATAATTTTTTAATTTTTTTTAAATACCTGGGATTCTCAATAACCTCTGTGACTGCCCAAGTCAAAGAGTCAGTAGTAACATTTTTGAATTCCAGCAGTACTCCAATCCCCGCTGACACTGTTCGAAGCATATTAAGTTTCTGGTCTCCATATACTGGGATCCCCACTACAGGAACGCCACGGTCAACAGTTTCCTGCGTACTTAGAAGTCCTCCGTGCGTGATGAAGAGTCTGACGTTTGGGTGCGCTACAGAAACAAAAAAGAGATTTGCTTACTTACAACTCAGAACAGTGTAATAGGCTTTCAGATCTATGGATGAATTAAAAAAATGAACAACTTTAAACTGTGAGGACGTAGGCAGTTACCTAAGATGTCGGACTGGGGCAGCCACTTGCCCAACTTAACATTGCTGGGCTGTCCCGGTAACGAGTCCGTCTCCCACTTCCAGAGCACTCGCTGCTTCAGTTTGGAGAACGCCTCCAAAAATGCTTGTTTCTTCTCTTCGGGCATTTCGGAACTTCTTAGATTTGAGCCCATGCTGAAGTAAATAACGCCATCCGGGGCCTCATCAAGGAATGTTTTAATATCCTGGTGGAAGAGAAGCCATCTTCATTTCCATTTACATAAACTTGTGTGCAGAATTCTTTCAACAAGTCAGAGCACTCTGGAACACGATTCTTATTGTTTTCGTATTTGATTTCTTTGTCAGATATTAAATAACAATATTATTATGGCAGGAAAGCAGATAAGAAAATTAATGTATATATAATATTTTTGAATTAATAAATCAATAAAAATTGCGCCTCACGTAACCTCGGTTATTTATTCCTCTACTGGAAGTGTCGAAAATCGGTTACATGTTTCAGCCTTCATGCGGCCATCTTCAAGCGTTTTTTTCACAATGAAAAATGCAGAATTTCCCCATCGGTACGTGCATGCGGAGACTGAGAGTTCAGTCTTTCATTTGAACTTATTCCGATGTGTCAATCTTATTCTTGCTGTGAGAGTGAGAATGGGTGAAAAGTGCGAAAAATAACACAAGGATTTCTTACAAGGTGATGTGCGTTGAAAAACACCAAAATTTGTATTTTTATGGGGCTAGATAATATTACTACATCTGAGGATCCATCGCAACTGTTTAAAGAATTCAATGTTAAGGGTTCTGAAAATGCCAGCAAGGATATTTACATTTACTTTCAGGTGAAATCGGAGTGATTCTGCCATCACCACAAATCTGAGTGATTCTGCAGTCACTACAAATCTGAGTGATTCTGCAGTCACTACAAATCTGAGTGATTCTGCAGTCACTACAAATCTGAGTGATTCTACAATCACTACAAATCTGAGTGAT
>BLKM01012105.1:0-58996 GCA_013340265.1 Coptotermes formosanus | reverse complement strand
AAGGTTACCGATATGGTTACGCGAACGCGCCAGAATTTTTTTTTTTTCGCTCTGCAGATGTTTTCTGACTTGTTCTTTGAACACCACTTACTGCAATTGTGTATTTAATTCTGCGTACAGGCAGAGGCCACTGGATGCCTTTTATCATGCCAAGTCGTGCATACTCGGCAGAGCGGAACAAGTGTGAGAGGTCAAGTTCGCCCACTGAGATGGAATGCAGATTGCTGGAGTGCACAGTAAACATGACGCGTTTTAGAACAAAATTTTCGTTCCCATAATGCTTCGTCTTACGAGTAAATGTCTTCAGTCTCTTTATTAAACCATTTTTAGGTAAAACCATTATGGCACAAGACCACAACACAGATGTATTTGGGATATTGTTAGTTTCTATGATCATAGACTGCTAATTGTAATCACTCACTTTAATGGGAGCTACTTTCTCCACAGGATTGAAGCTACTTTTGTAATCTGGTTTTAATTTTGTGAAGAATGTCTGCAAATGTCGCTGGGATCATTCTGAAACAGAGTGTCGTTCATGAAATCAGGAAACAGTAGCCTGACAACATTTTTCAAAATGTACAATAGTCCCAATAATCGCCCCTCATGGTCCATTAATAGCAAAGAGTTCGGAATAGAGCTCAAAGCCCACTTTTCTATTGCAGTGACGTCTAGTTCTGCGTATCTGTTACTATTACTGTCTTTTTACAAAGGACTTTTTACTTCAGTACACAGTATGTGCCCATTGAACGTGTCGGATATAACCTCAAAGTTTCGCGTTGTCGCCATGTTTGTAATTACTGACGTCGATACACTGTTTTATATAAAATGTTGTGTGTATGTATTACGTACTGGAGTTCCAAATCTTATTTACCTAGTTCCAGTAAGTCATTGGCTACCTCTATCAATCGAAAGGTTAAAAAAAATGAATGCCCTAGGGGGGTCACCACCTTGTTAGTTTGCATTGCACGCAAATATTACCGAAAGAAAGTTTGCACACTTCTCCACACATCATTTCAGAACCGAAAAGTTAGTGGCGCTGCTGTTGCTTCCGCCTAATAATATCGCGCGCCTCCCATGACATAACTCATTGTATGAAACGATTAAGTACGGCGTTGAGGTGTCCTCCACTGGCACAATAGTCATACCATTAACTAATTAACTCCGTGGAGCACAAACTGATAGTTCCTTGCCATTTTATGAAGCCCAGAGGTTCATTAATGTGTTCATAAGACTCCACCACAAGTCCCTATCCTGAGCCACATAAATCCAGTGCACGCCCTCCTTTCCTATTTCCTTAAAATATATTTTAATATTATCTTTCCATCTATGCCCGTGCCTTCCAAGTGGTCTCTTTCCTTCAGGACTCCACCGCAGAACCCTATATACATTTGTTGTATTCTCTATGCATATCATATGTCCTCCTCATCTCATCCTTGATTTGTTCATCCAAATAAAATTTGGTAGCGAGTACAAATCACACAGCTCATCACGGTTCAATTTTTTAATCTTTATGATTTCTGACAGCAAAGGGGACCGGCGGGGGGGGGGGGGGGAATTAGAGATTGAATGGTAGCAGACTTTCACTGAATTTATCTGCTTGGAATTTCTTCATGCATGCTGTTTTGATTTATTAGTCTGTTTCCTAAATATTTAAGTTTTGTCACATTTTCAGAAACTTTCTTTTCTGTCTTCATGTTGCGATAATATCCTGCATTCTATTCACGTTGCGTGAACAGAATGATTTGTCAAAACTGACTACCATGGCGCGACAGCCCCTAGAGGGCCAGGGCCTGCTCATTGTCGAGGCTTCACGATCACACAGTAGAGAGTGGCTGGCCCGACACAGAGACCTCTACCTGACAATACACAACACTCACAAGAGACGGATATTCATGCCGCCGGTGGGATTCGAACTCACAATCCCAGCAAGCGAGCGCCCGCAGACCCACGCCTTAGACCGCACGCCCACTGGAATTGGCAGACCACCTCTTTACTAGTGACTACATATTGTAAATTCTGTGTTCTTCTTTGCAGTATTTATGTTTTCGCCCATGAAACTAACCTCGCCAACGCGAAACAGAAGCTGATGTTTCCCGTTCAGTTTGAATCCATCCTGGTTTAGTCGGGCTTTTCTGATGACATATTCTGACGCGATGTTTAAATGTGATGGCGATGAAGGATCTTCTCATTCCAGAACATTCTGAATGTGAAATATATCAGGCACACGTTTGCTTATCCAGACTTTACTACAGGTTTCATTAACCTTTTAAAGCCTAGCGGTAAATTTACATACCACCAGGTTTAACATTCAAAAATTCTACGTGATGCCCACATTGCGTTTATGTGTTTTGTACGGATCTCAGAACAAACAGCAACTTTTGCCTTATAAAATATTAAGAGATTAGTTTTTATAACTGAAGTGGAGAGTGTTTACAGCGCGGTACGCACTGAGTCCTTATATAAAACAGATACGCCTCGTCTTTAAAGGGTTAAACATATTAGATATGTGCTGAGTCTGTGCGTTAGGTCATATTGCAGTCTTAGTTTGTGGATGGAGGAGACTGCCTCCGAATATGGACGTTGCTGCAGATGTATTGAATAAGCAGCAGCGAACGGCCATAAGACATGGTCTTGCATCTTGGGGATTCGCCAAGGGGCTAACAAGACTCTACCATAAAAAATCAACATGTTACAAACTATTATACTTGGCCTTTGACACTGTGGCAGAAGCCTGGAATCTCGATTTCTTACAAATGTTTATGTTGTAACATTTTTCTGCATTCTGTTTGCGAAATATGAAGATACGCTTCTTTCTTTCAGCGTTTAATTTAGACTTATTAGCAACTAATGAAGCTTCTGTGTTTTTCTTTATAGTATGTATGTTTTCACCCAATAAATAAATATTATCGACATAAACCAGAAACTAATGAGTTCCGTTCAAATTCGGCCCCTTCTACTTCAAGTGAACCCTCCTGAAGGCATCTTCAAGGGCCAAGAAGGGACTTCTTGGCACTTGAAAATGGGACCATAGGTTATCCCAAAACATCGGTACAGAACTCAATGCTGCGTAATATCTCACAAGAGCACAGACATCATCTATGTCGCAGCAGAAGCCAGAAATCATGCAAAGCATCTCCTTGTTTCCAGCCATTCTTAGTAGGAAATATGTCAGACAAATGCTTGCCTACCCAGATTCTGCTATAGGTTTCCTTTAGACACACTTTGATTAGCCTTAACTAGTTTCATATGGATACCAAATTAAATGAGAATATTTTGCAAGAGCTCCCTCCTAACTGAATGACAGGCGTTCTTGAAGTCTATAAATAGCTGATGCACTGCCTCGTTCTATTCCCATTTTTATCAAGTATTTGATGAATGCAGATTATGTGATCAGTAGTTGACTGTTAACGTTGAAATCCACACTGATGATCCCCACTAATTTCCTCTGTGTATCCATTTAACCTTTAGAGGAGGATGTTGGATAGAATTTTGTGTGTCGCTGTTAAAAGTGATATGCCTCAATAAGTACTACAGACTGTTTTATCACTCTTCTTATGAACAGGTACAATGATCGACTCATTCCTCTGTTGAGGCAATTCTTTCTTATTTTAAATAGAATTAATAAGTTTGTGGTTCTCAGAACAGACTGTCCTGCCTCCTGCTTGAATCAGTTCTGATGGAATTTGATCAATACCTGGTGATTTATACCTTTTCACTATCCCTCTCAAACTTGAAGACACTGGACTCAGGTGCTAGTAGTTCTGCTGTATGTATTTCAGTCTGCCAAACATCACTAATCCCAAGTACATTCAATAACTCAGAAAAATGATTTTCCCCCATTCACAATGCTGTGGGAGTCTGCAAGCAGAGCACCTGTCCCATCCCTTACTATAGCATTCCTAGGCTGGTAACCCTTCTTAAATTCCTTGATGCCCCTAGTCAAGACTCTAATATTCTTGTTCTTCCTTTTTGTGTCAAGTTCATTAATTTTACCTTTCAGATATTCCGTCTTCTTTTTTTCCTCAAATGTGTACTGTTTTCATGTCTTACAGTGTTTCTATTATGTGCATTACTTTGATTTTGATCCTGTAACCACTGCAGTTTAGCCTGTTTCCATTCACACTGACCTAGACTGTATTTAGCTGAGATTTGGTATTCTTTTAATATTTTCTCAAGCTCTGTTTGTGTCTTTGTTAACATTTAAGTTCTCTATAGCTACAAACCTTTTAGAGATCTTAAGCTGATACTTTTCCCTTACTTCCACTTCACTTAGATTCTTGAGATCCAGTCTTTCCACATCAAACTTCTTTCCTGCTAATTTACTTCCTGGCATTCTCTCCCTAATTTCGCTACCACCGAACAGTGATCGGTACCACAGTCAGCTCTCCTGGAAGATGAGACGTCGAGTGTGCTTGAGTGCCATCACCTGTCAATATGTGATCAGTCTGTCTTCCCATTAGGAGACATAAAGCTTTATTTGTGAATGTTTCAAACTGGGAACATTATGTTCTTAACCACTAGATTTTTTAATGTGGCAAAGTTTGCAAATCTGACACCATTATGATTACTACTTTCATACAAACTCCCATTCCCAATTGTTGGTTTGAGAATATTTTCTCTCTCCAAATTTGCATTAAAATCTCCTAAAATAATTTTCGTATGTCACTTACAGAAGTGACCAAATATGTGCTCTAACTCCTCACATAACCTGTCCTTTAAGTCGTCACTTTTATCCTCAGTTTTGCATGTGCATTCAGAACAGCAATATTGCACCATCGACTACCAACACTATACATGACATCCCCTCACTAACAACCTCTACTCTTTTAAACACTGGTACAATTCTGTGATGTACAAGAGATCCCATCCCTACCTGATGACCTTCATTTCTTTTTCCACAGGAAGAATTATAATTCTGTGTTCAGTTAGTGCGTCCCTTGTCCCATTGAGGCTCATACTTCCAATAAATCTAATCTATATATTGCTAATTCTCCAGCCACTGTCATGACACTGACATATACAGGCTCCTCTTGTTCCAAGGGCCAAATCTCACGCCCATTTTCCAATGCTTACATTGTTCTGAAGGATTAATCCATGTCCAAGGCTTTGTTAAATGATTTACATGTTAAGTTTCTATGGTGAGTAGTTGTTAGCACGTTGCCAACCATCAAAGGGGGGACCACCTCGTATTGGCTGTTTGTGACTGCTTATTCCATACATTCACAGCTACCTTCCATATTACCCCATACTGTTGAATGTGAAGGATAAAGGGTAACTGAATAAAATTTTGAAGGGAGGAACTTAGAGAAACTGGCCAAAGAGCTGCCAGATCCAAGCGCTGGTGGTATGTCCACAAATTGAAAGGTATAGGTGGTTAGAATATTTCATTCCTCATACTGTGTCATACAGTACTTCCAATTCACATTATACTATGTTAGCTTATAGATTCTTTTAATTAACTTCACCAGATCTGTCAAAATTATGGCACAAGCGAATTAGTCCAATGCAATTAGACATGCAAAATCACTCATGGCATGCCAATTTCTGATTTTGCTGGAAAGTATCAAGTACGATTGCCTAATGGAATTGCAGCTATAGAGAAGTCAGATTGTTCTTTGTGAATATAGTATTAATGATAGGAGTAAGTGGAGAATATTTGTAAAGTATATCATTTTGTTTCATTAATTATAGTAATTTAACAAGAAATTGTAACTATCTTTTCCTTCCTGAATGATTTTGGTGCTTTTTATTGATATTGAGATCCTGATTCTCAATCAGCAGAAACTCCATAGTGTGTAGGGTTTTTAAGAAAGAAGCAGATACCATTGTCGTCGTATATGAGTTAAGTCAATTTCTTGTGATCTGATGTTATCTGATATAGAATATGTTGTGATGTTCTGAATTTTCCTACTTTTTTAATCCAGTAATTTGAAACATATGTAAGGAAACATAACATGAGCACAAAAATGAACTTTGTAGCTGTACAGAACATGTCAAATCCTGATCCAGAAGTCACACGCAGTGGAAGTGCTCACACACAGTGCAGCGCCGTACATTCTACTAGACCTGACCTCCTGAGTACATATCAAGGGCTCAAGAGGGACTCAGTCCCGTCATTCGGTTAGTTTGTGTAGTGACAAATAATTTAAGAAAAGTCTTTGTTGTAGTGTTAAGCAGCAACTTCCAAACTGTATTCTGCAGAACCCAGTGGTACCATGACAGGTTTACATGGGTTCCAAACAGCACATGTTTCTTGGAATTGAAATGCTAACCAAACCATAATTCTTTTAGTTATGGATACAATGGCTGCTTCTTTCCCATAATAATTCTCTAAGAAAAAGACTTTGACCAGGCGCATGGGAACCACACATGTTGGTTGACATTCATTTAAGCTATGATTTATGAAACTTATTTTCAGTCATTTAAGGAATAATCTGACTGAAGGATTAAAGCGGGAGGGGTTCTGTTGTACTGTATTACACACACACACACACACAACCCAAATAAACATGAAATAACATGTGTTTTACTGTCTTTCTTTTATATTTTATTTTATTATAAATTTTAAATTAACAAGTTCTCTGGGACATGACACCATGTTCCTGCCTCAATTTTCAGGGAGGTCGAATAAGACATTTCTTAAAGTTTCGTATCCATGAAGTCATTATTTTTCATTATTACTCAGTGAGAACCTTGAATCTTGCGTCATATACCATCATTAACTACATTCTGAATACACGTTTTTAAAATATATGTCCTTTAAAGAGCAGATGCTGCATCTGCTTATGTGAGCCATTTTACCAGATGCATATATTTATAATGTTGAAATGAAAATATTTGTCCATTGAAATGTTATTATAGTCATGATGATCAAGATTTGTGATGGCCAGACTGGACCTGAAATACAAAAAATTGTCACCATTGAGATCTGGACCTTAACCACCCCCCAGAAAAAACAATAAACAAGAGTGAAATCAAATACAGAAAAAGGACAATATATCCTTTAACAGAAGCTGGCAGTAAAGTTTATTTATTATTTGAATTCCCTTCATATGGGGTGATTCTTTATTACATCCAATAAACATAAGGACCATGCTGTGTTCCTAAAACGTAGCCAACAGGTTCTTGTAAATATGTGGCCACAACTGGTAGTGAGAATGGGAAGCATTTGAAAATCAAATGATATAACTGACAGTTTATACTTATTTCCTAGATATATCAGTTTGCAACATAATTAACAGCTTAACTTTGACAGAATATTTACAAAAATTGGTGAAAAGTCCGAGGTGTGTGTTATGCTGTTGTTATGTCCCCTTCCGTCAAACTTCAATATTGTCCCACATGTTGAGCCTTCATGGGTACACTATGGTGCCCTTCTGATGACCCCAGAGGCAGAAGTCAGCAGGAGTGAGATCAAAGGTTTTTGAGGCTCAGAACTGACTGTTTCACCCTATCCATTCTGATGGGTAGTGACAGCCAAAAAAAAATTGCTTTATATCACATGTAAAATGACCAGGGCTTCCAACATACATAAACCACACAGTCTGCTGCACTGTGAATGCTACATCCTCCAGTAGCTGAGGGAACTCTTCTGTTGCCACATCTTGCTAACGAAGTGGTTGTGACCATATTTGTAAATGAAACTTGTAGCTTGATTTCAGGAGTAGCATGTAGCTCTAACTAACTAACTAACGCCATGGAGCAGATGCCTTCTTGAGAAGCTAACAGTTTCTCAGCTAGTCAAGAAATTCCCCGCATTTTATGGAACCCGGAGGTTCATTACCGCATTCACAGGAGCCTGCCACCTGTCCCTATCCTGAGACAACTCAATCCAGTCCATTCCCACCCATCCCACGTCTTGAAGGTCCATTTTAATAGTATCCTCCCATCTACACCTGCGTCTCCCAAGTGGTCGCCTTCCCTCAGGTCTCCCTACCAAAATCCTGTATGCACCTCTCTTTGCCCCCATTCGTGCTACATGCCCCGCCCATCTCATTCTTCCGATTTGATTACCCGAATAATATTTGGTGATGAGTACAGGTCACCAAGCTCCTTGTTATGTAGTCTTCTCCACTCCCGTGTCGCCTTGTCCCTCTTAGGCCCAAATATCCTCCTCAGCACCCTATTCTCGAACACCCTCAGTCTTTGTTCCTCCCTCAGTGTGAGAGACCAAGTTTCACACCCATACAAAACAACAGGTAGTGGCTCTTGTGTATTGTATGTTATTAAGAACCACTTGTATACTGTATTGGACTTGAAAAGAAAGCTTACTTAGAGTTTAATGGCTTTGAGGTCAGTATAAGTGTACTGTTAACACATAGAGCAGGTAAATATTGAGAAAACTAAGTGTATGTTCATGTCATGTGAACAGAATGGAGGATAGAAACACAACATAAAGGTAGATAATAAATCTTCCAAAAATGTGATAAAGTTTAAATACTTGGGAATGACAATAACGAACAAAAGTTGCACGCATGAAGAAGGAGCAGTTTTAATTTGGGGATTGCCTCATACCATTTGATCTGGAAAGTTTGTTGTACCATTTTTGCCTAGAAACACAAAGATGAAATTATACAGCACTCAAGTTGTGCGTGTTGTTTTATTTGTCCTACCACCTTACAGGAGGTCCACACACTGAGGGTGTTTGAGAACATGGTGCTGGGGAAGTCTTTGGGGGTTAGAGGGAGAAAGTAACCGGAGACTGGGGGAAAGTACATAATGAGGAACTTCATGATTTGTATTCCTCACCAAATATTATTTTTGAGATCAAATCAGGGACGTTTGAATGGGTGGGGCATGTAGCATGCATGGGGATAAGAAAAATGCATATAGGGTTTTTACTGGAAAGTATTAATGAAAAAGACCACTTGGAGGACCTAGGCACTGAAGGGAGGATAATATTAAAAAGGATCTTAAAGAAATATGACAACGGCCTGGTCTGGTTTCATTTGGCTCAAGACAGGACCAAGGAGTGGGTTGTTTCAAACATTGTAATGAAACGCCAGGTTTCATAAAATCGAGGAATTCCACCTGAGGATCTGTTAGCTGTACAAGACGGATGGTAATCTATGGAGTTACCGCAGTTGGTTGTTTAATCCTATAAGATATATCACTTATGCCTCGTGTTCAAATTTACTGTTTGATGTCTATGGAGAAATCAATCAAGGCAGTGGGGGAGATTATAACAAACACATTCATAGATTTTGCCAGTTCGTCTTTATTCGGCACTTGTCTTGGACTATCAAATAATTAGGATTGTTAAGCTTTGAGTACAGTCTGTATCACTGGGCATACCCATCCAAAGTTATAAATAAGGCATAAACTCACTTGGAGAGTTGTTGCAGTGATGTTCTGAGCTGCCATTGTTACAGTTAGTTGCCTTTACATATGAGTTTAGTGCTGCCCATTGCTCTCCGCTGAAATAACTGGTGGCAGATGAAGGTAGTTTCTCTCTCTGGGCTGCTGACATTGACTGTAACAAAATAGTCAATAGGTAAATGATTAGCACTACAGACCTCAGCCTTGTTACAGGGGTACATGCGCAGTCTTTCAAAGCCCTTAGTATGAAATGGAGTTGAGTAGTTAGTGCCATGCCCCAGCTGCTTTATCCCCTGGGAAGCAGACACTGTCTCTTTCCTCATCAGAAATTAAACCCAGCTTCTTTCATATTTCAGGCTGCAGCAGAGTCGCTATACTGACTGAGCAACACGCTTCACCAATAAAATATTTAGATGGTATTTTGTATAGAATTCTAATAGTGTACAATCAAAGACTGTCAGTACAATTTGGCTCATATGTAACACCAGCAAGGATGAAGATCATGGGTCTTTTGGAATGTGACACTGTGTAAGTAGGTATGAACATTTTGCAGAAACTTTTTGTGTAAATACACAGCCCTACTCACAAGCACATCAGTATGTATTGATCTTCACACATTTAAAATTTTATTTAAGAAAACAGAATGATTTGGATTAATTAAATGTTTGGGAACTGCAACTGTATAATTGGTATAATGAGTAGTTTTTGAGATGGATGACTGACGAATTGTGGTTTGATTCCTGATGGGGGCAAGCGATTTTTATCTTCACCAATATTCCAAGACTTGCTCTGGGGCCGACTATTCAGTGGGTAGTGGGGGCTGTTTTATCAGAGAGTAAAGAGGTCAGGACATAAAGCGGAGCTCTCAGACATTGAGTGCTAAAGTTAGGAATGACTGGAGCTATGCTTCACTTCCCCCATATCTCTCTACAGTGTGCACGAGGACAGCTTTACTTTCTTCTCTGTAAATTAAAATTGAAAATGTCCCATGTTTGGAACAAAACTCGTCATTTTGATATGTGTAAAATTACCATTGGGGTCACACTGAAATGTGATGGTAATGGTCAGAACTTTCAGAATGCTCGTCTTGATGCTGTGTAATTTTTATTGTTGTACAAATCTTAATTTTTTATAACAGACATTTATAGTCACTATGTGTATCACATGTTCTTCATTTCTTCATTTTTAGGAGGTCCAATCTCTGTTCAGAGACTGGTTCCCTCACTGAGTTGCTTCACCTTCTTCTTCAGTCCTCGGGTTGGATAGTACCTTAAATCATGTGACTGCTTCCTTCCATATCCTCCACTGCTCATTACCATCTAACTGTCATATCATTGAACAAGAAACAATCTTAACTCTTGAAACACTGTTAAACAAGAAAAGTCAGTATAGCAAGTAGGCTATGGACTGGAAGTCTGAAGGACTGCAGTTCCATTTGCAGAACAGGCAGAGACCAGCTCTGCAGCACACTCAGTATTCCGCTCGATGGGTACCAGGAGTTCTTCCCATGGAGGTAAAGCAGCCAGGGTGTGGAAATGACCACCCCTCCTAGTATACAGCTTAAGAATGACTGGAGCTGTACCTTTACTTCCCCATATGCCTTCATGGCATACGCAGGCACAACTTATACGTATGTCTCTGCTTTTTATCTGCAGTTTTTCAAAACAAATCACCAATGTGACAGTATCCTTGTTCACCTGTTCGGTGCTGGCTCTTATTTCTCAGTCTTTTGTTTTCATTATGCTCAAAGTATGATCTTCACTTTAAGGGAGAGGTCCATACAAAACAACAGGTAAAATTATAATTTTAAATATTTCTATTTTCTTGGGACGTTTAACAACACTGAAGTATGTATGTTATTTAGTGTTCATAATAGCATGATTATATGAAATATGAATAATAAAGGATTTGTCATACTTTAACATATCAGGGTCTCACAAAAAACCACAAAATATATCACTTATGATAATTTGCGTCCAGACTAAGATTCGAGTACAGAATATCCAAAACACAAAGTAGAAGAATTCAGCATTCAGTTGTGATATCAAAAAGATTAATACGAGAGCATCTGAAAACACATAAATTAATTTCAAACCTTCACCTTAATGAGATGTGGAGGTATACAGCGAACAGCATCAGGTTTCAAGTATTCAAGTGATTTGGCAGGAATCAAGGCAATGGAAGATGCACTCAGTCCTCCTAGCACACAGCCTGCATCAGTCACCTGCAAATTGTACATGCCAGGTATTTCATAATCAGCTATGCTAATTCTTTGTATCGTATGCGTCATGTTTATTCATACATATTGTTATGGCAAGTCATGAAAATGGGCATGGACGGCCAAGAAATGCATACAGTTTGAACAGAAATTTCTTGGAAAATTCCTACTTGCAAACCCGTTGAACAGGGAGTGAAACGCTATGATGGATTCTACTGGAAATATGTTGAGACACTGGCAGCTGGAAGGAAATATGTTGAGACACTGGCAGCTGGAAGGAAATGGCTGAAGATCATATCTGAAGCCAGACTTTCATATCAGCAGAGTTGAACTATTACCTTAATTCTCTTACTTTGCTTGTCTATACTTCTTAGTTCTTACCTTAGACCTGAAATATAATTTAGTGAACATTGTAAGGACTGATATCTAGAAATTTGCAGGGTTAGGAAGCAGGGCAAAGAGGATGGAGAAGATACCTGGGGGTACAATGTCAGTACCAGTTTGAACGTATAGTGAGTCAATGAAAACACCAGTCCCAAACACACTGGCCACTAGGACAGTTGAAAGGGTGTTCCTGCAGTGCAGAGATGATAAGTGTTTTTGTGCAGATACCAGGTGCTGACCCATGCTGTCTTGCCAGGCAGAAATCCAAAACAACACTACCTGCACTCCTTAAATACCTTCCAAGCCTCAAGTTATCAGTCATAGACAGTAAATTTATGTGACTGAAAGTTAATACCAATATTTGTGGCAAAATTCTGCTGTTTTAGCCTGCTTTCCTTGGGAAATATGAAGGCTTATGAGATCATGCTGTCTGTATGTGTGCACATGTGTGTGTGTGTGTGTGTGGCTGTCCTGTAACGTGTGAAGCAGGCATTGAGGGGAGGTGCAGGTATAGCTGTACACATATGCAACCTCAGTGCTAGGAGGGGGTGTGTGATCAACACCATGCCCCCAGCCTCTTTCCCTGCAGTACCCATTGTATAGGATGTTGGATGGGCCTTGAATCCATTCTGGATGGGTCTGGGATATCTCATTCCAACCAAGGTTCGAGCCTCAGACTGTCAACCACACAGTGAATTGCTATAGCAACTACGCCATCCTCGCAGTGAGAGTGAGTGAGTGAGTCAGTGAGTGTGCATGTGCGTGCATGTCTCAACTGAAACTTCTGAACAGGTTAACTGATTTAATGAATATTGTGTGGTCACAGGTTTATGGACTTTATCCATTGTCCAAAGAGTAAAATATTAAAAATATTAAAAAAATTAAAATCACAATGTTTTGGAAGCTGGCTCTGCTTCTGTCCTCAAGTGAATGGAGGGGGAGAAAAGAAGAACACCTATTCTGTTGGGCCCCTTAGACAGAGCTAGCCTCCATCACTGGACAACTCATGTCAGCCAACTTCGGTTCTATAAGCACCCGAAACCAGGTTCTGTCGGCCAAACCCTTAACCATATAACCTTTCTCAAGAGACAAAACCTGGTTTCGGGTGCTTATAGAACCGAAGTTGGCTGACATGAGTTNATCACTGGACAACTCATGTCAGCCAACTTCGGTTCTATAAGCACCCGAAACCAGGTTCTGTCGGCCAAACCCTTAACCATATAACCTTTCTCAAGAGACAAAACCTGGTTTCGGGTGCTTATAGAACCGAAGTTGGCTGACATGAGTTGTCCAGTGATGGAGGCTAGCTCTGTCTAAGGGTCCCAACAGAATAGGTGTTCTTCTCTTCTCCCCCTCCATTCACCTGAGGACAGAAGCAGAGCCAGCTTCCAAAACGTTGTGATTTTAATTTTTTACTATTTTTAATATCTTACTCTTCAGACGATGGATAAAGTTCATAAACCCATCACCACACAATATTATACACCATCGTCAAAACCTTTTAGAATTGATTTAATGAATTTTGGTAGGGACATTATGCCATTAGAGGCAGTGCTCTACATTTGAACCCTTCAGCACCAGCCTCTGTACACCATACCACATGAGTTCATTTTATGGTACATTAAATTTAAAACATCTCTGTCCTGGGCAGCAATTGGAATTTAAACCACAGGATCAATCAATGGTTAATTTTCTACATTTTGTAAAAAAAACATGGTAAACACGAGAACTTATTTGATGGAAGTGACTCTATCCCACAAATCTAGAGTCCTAATGTTATATGTGGTAACATATCTTTAAGAAACAAAAAATTGTGACTACATTTTGGCTGGTGCATAACTGTGGTCACAGGTTTTGATCAACAAAACCAGTGAAAACATTTTGGTTTGTGTTACTGTGATTATATTTTACACTTTCAGCACTTGTAGTACTGCAGCAGTCAAGAAGTGACATGGCGGTAAACTTGAAGTCTTCCTGCAGATGGTTCAAATGATTTAATTGTTGTGCATTATGTATAACCCACTGAAATTGTGGAACACCTTGTCCTTAGTAAGAGAGCTGGAGCATTCTAAGTCATCGGGGACAGGAGGCTCTATTCCATTGTCATTACCTGTGCTGGTGTCCAAAGATCTGTGTTACCAAATGCCGCACTGTCTGTTGCTAAAGTAGCCAGTCCTTGCAGTACATCTATGGGGCAGAATTTCAGTTCTCCCAGAGATTTTGAAGCTTTGCTGTCAAAGAAATATGTGGTGGAGTCAAAACTTTATGAAATATTGCACTTGTGAGCTTACGTGTCAGTCACTATGTCACGCCTCACTGTATATTTCCTTCATAGCAGTGTTCATACATGCCTGCTAGCAGCCATTACATTGCAGGTAGTTTCTGGTGACATATTTATCTGTCACGGTTGTATTACTTGTTGCTTACATTAATTCTTAGGAACACACAGTGAGTAGCATGGGTTATATCAACAGTTTGAGGAAATATAATGATATTATCCTTGGTTGTACCATTCTTGGTTAGGTATTATTGTATGTAGAGTGAACAGTTGCATTGTCATAATGAATCACCTGATTTTCAGATTCCTAAACATGAGGGCTTTTACAATGGGAAGTTTCTCACAGATGACCAAAACATTTCTGTGGCTATGTCTTTATGTTTTTCCAGTCGTCTCAGATGACCTCTCAAACACTCTAGTGGTTGCTCATAAAATCTCACAAAATTTTAACTCTGCCATATACAGGATGATTCACAAGTTGAGGACATTACTGCACGAGGTGATTTCCTAGGCCTTTGTGATCAAAAAAGTTCATATAAACATGTGTCCGATTTTGGACGGTTGCGGAGTTATGGGCATTTTTTAATTCCCGTACGCGCCCTCGTGTGAACCGCGTCTTACGAAACCAGCTGGCGGGTGATGACCTCAACTTGGTGGCTTATCGTTTGCGTTGCAAGCAATTTTTGCTACCTGACGCGCCCACCCAGCTACAGTCCAGTTCCCGTATCCGGACACTTGGAAAGTATTTAAGGAATGCGGGGAGGGCAGTCGCCTGTTGCATCGTTACCTCCTGTTTACTGACGAAGCGCAATTCAATCGCGACGGTGTCAATAATACACACAACTCTCATGTGTGGGTAGATGAGAATCCCCACGCCACTGTGGAAAGCAACTTTCAACTACGTTTTAGTGTCAATGTGTGGTGTGCAGTTCTGGACGATCAGCTGATTTGTCCTTTCATCTTGGAAGGTCGTCTTACAGGAGAGGCGTACCTTCGATTTCTGCAGGAGGAATTGTCCCGACTTTTGGAGGATGTGCCTTTGAATAAATGAGGTCGTATGTACTTCCAACATGACGGAGCTTGTCCTCATTTTTCACGTGAAGTTAGAAATTTTCTGAACTATCGTTTCCCCGGGCGATGGATCGGACGTGGCGGCCCCCACAGTTGGCCAGCCAGGTCTCCAGACTTAAGCCCACTGGATTATTGTGTATGGAAATGGATGAAAGAACTGGTTTACAGTGTGAAGGTGGGAACGCAAGATGCATTGCTTGGTCGCATTTTGGATGCGGCAGGCCGCACCAGAAACAGTCCGCGGAAGCTGCGACGAGCAACTCGCGCAGTTCACAACCGAGCGGCAGCCTGTGTTGCGGCCGGCGGTGGCATTTCGAAAACCAGCTTTAAGCACAGATCAATGCAAATTAAAGGTAATTTCACGCCGTTAACGTTACGTTTATACTTTAAATGTATCATGTACTATGCTGGTTTATTATTTTGTTCTGTTTATTGTCAATAATCGTTACTCTATGCTAAGTTTCAAGCGGTCATAACTCCGTAACCGTGCAACATCGGACACATGTTTATATGAACTTTTTTGATCACAAAGACCTAGGAAATCACCTCCTGCAGGACTGTCCACAAGTCATGAATCACCCTGCATAGAGTACATCCAGATTATTGCCAATAGTAATGTTGGTAAAGCTCACTGACGCCGTGTGCTTGTAAATAACTCAATGAAAAGAGAAAAACATTGTCTCTCGGTGGTGCCAGAATGCAACATATGAATGCAGCTTTCATCTCTGGAACACACAGTCACATTTTAAATCCCCTGTTGTGCTTCAGAATCATTGATTTGTTGGCTTGTGATGATGTCAGTGATGGAGACAGTGCTGTGTTATCGTACTCTTCGCAGAACAATAATGGAGGGGTTAAATAAATGAGAATGTGGTAAGAAGCATGGGTAAGGATAATAATAAGAATAAATTTTGGTTGGAAGAGGGAAGGAAAGGGACAATCTTGGGGAGCTAAGTCAAAGGTAAACATGAAAATGGTTGCTAAAGAAACGTAGATTAAAGATGTAGCCTGGTTTTAACTGCCTTAACCTGTGAACACACAGATCAACCTTCGTAATCCACAACAGGTGTGGAATTTATTGACCTGGTGAGAGACTAGTAGC
The DNA here is from genome assembly GCA_013340265.1 of Coptotermes formosanus. Lineage (NCBI taxonomy): Eukaryota > Metazoa > Arthropoda > Insecta > Blattodea > Rhinotermitidae > Coptotermes > Coptotermes formosanus. The sequence continues at coordinate 42,625 of BLKM01012105.1, read as the reverse complement.
TTCCTATGTCTGCACATTGATTGGTTACAGTGCCATCTGTATCCATTTTCATATATATCAGCATTCTTTTATGCAGATAGTGGGCAGATTATGCTGTCTGAATCTGACATGCCAGTTTGTAACTCCAGTAGGCACCGCTTCTTTTTGTTAGGTTACTTTCCAGACTGGAAAAGTAACTTCCAGTTTCTTCATTTTGTGTGTTTGTGTGTGGCTCGTCAGTGCTGTTAGGGTATTTGGTCATCTGTTTTTAGATCTGCCTTCTGGTTCCACTAAACTTTTGTGAACTGGCTGCAGCACAATCATGGCATTAAGCCATTGGTCCAGATATTCCAGCAACATGTGCTGTGTGTAGCGAATTTCATAATCAAGATGTATGAATATAACTTTTGAAATGTACATGGTTGTGGGGAAAGACATAAACTCTGTTTGTAGCTCAACATACATTTACCCTGTAATTCAGAGCCTGTGTGTGGTTCAAGGGCATGGTAGCTGCAGCAGTAGCTTCTGATAACTGTTGTAGTGACATCACTTTCTAGGAGTACAGCTTATCCTATAAGATAACCCTAAACAGATAAACTTCACTGACTCAGACGTAATGAATGTGAAGGCCAGTAATTCTGTCCTGGCAGCCACCTATTTGGTTCTGTGATTCCTGAACATTGTTACTAAAGTATGAGTGTGCACTGCCTTGGTGGGTGTTGTTAGCATGTCAGAATATGGAAGAACTTCATTTTCTGCCATGTTCAGATACATGACTGCTATTTATTGCTTCTTCAGTACAGAGACGGGCTTGTGGTGCAAACCACACCGGCAGTATATATGTGTCCTATGTTCCGATAGTCTTTGGTTAGATTACACTCCTTTCAGTGGAGGTGTTGTAAAGGATGATGTGTAGTCCTAAAATATGATTTGATGTTATTAACAGTTACAATGAAAAATATAAAAATCACAGTTCCTGTAAATATGGAGTGCATGTGGTGACAGCTGAGTTACAGGTTGGATGGATGCTGAGACATACACAAAGCTCATGACAAAATAGTACTCCAAAAGTGCATGAGAAAAATGCATGTTGTTCTGTGTATCATGATAAGCAGATGTTTAAAAGCTTAATGCTGTCACTCTGTAATGAAAATATCTGTGTCACCTGTATGCACTAGGATGTATCTTCTCAATTATGGTGCGGTTGAAACCACATAATATATGTTGTAATGCTACCAGATCATAGCATGTGTAGTCTTCAGGCTCCTTGGCTGCCCAGCTGTTGTGGACTTGCTCTGCTAGGGCAGAGAGCTGAAATACAAACATAAGCTCACGGGCTGCACAGAGTAGCACAGTGTACAATTCTGTTGTATAATAGGACTGTTAACTGTTACACTGTTAGGGAAGGTAAAGGTTAGGGTGTGATGGTTTTTAAATATGGTAGACTGGTAAAATGCACTAGTTGTGCAGAGTAAGTTGGATTATGTAGGTCATACTAAATATGCATGTAAACACTCCATGGGACAATACATTTTGTTTAATTTTGACATTTAATTGTTCCTTGTTATTATTTGCACATTGGCAATGATGGTCTGCTAGCTCTTTGACCAGTCAACTTATAATTGGAACCTGAAATCTGATGAATAGTATAAATTTGTCACAACTTCAGACATTCTGTATGTTTAGAGGGAATACCTGGAAGATCATACACTGCCAGCAATTTTTGATGATGAGAATCATTTGCTTCATTGTTTTTCATAATGCCTTCTAATTAAGACTAAGCATTATCATGAAATTAGACTGGCTTCACACAGTTGTGTTGGTCTGCATTCAGAGTTTTATAAAATTCATATTAGGTAACACAGCTTGTGGAATGAACAGTATGATTCTGTAAAAATATACGCAGTTACTTAACGAAAAATATTTATTTTGTGTAGATTCTGAAATGGCGTTATTAGTTGCATTTCCAGCATTTGAAATGCTTTAAATAATATGATAGGTTAAAGAAAAACAATTAGTGATATTTATAAAGAAGGTACATGAAGAATATTCTGCATATGAATATAAAATGGTGCAGGACCACTAGATGTGAGGGTCATAGTAATCTGTTTTCTTAGAGATATGTAAAGGTTCACATAGTACACATAGGTTTCACACTTTTTTATGAAATTTCTGTTAGCGATAACAGATGAAGTCATGTGCCACACCTAAATATGGATTCTTTTTTTACTGTTAGTAACTTTATTATACCTATATTTGGAAGCATTATGGCAAATTACTGCGGGACAGCATTACAAATTGCATTACAGAATGAACTAAGGTGATGATCATTAAACAGCTGGGAATAATACTTCAAGGCATTTTAGAACAGATGCTTACTTGTGTGATTGAGAGGTTGTGGAACTGACCCAGGGCTGCAATGGTGTCAATTTCAGTCAGTGTGAGGTTACTTATGTCTTCTGGTGGGATACCTGAAGCAATCCATCCCAGCTGCTGTAGACATTTGTTAGGTACTTCACCCACATCTCCATATGCCTGTTGTGTTGAGAAATCAGTGTTACAGATTAGTCTGTAATTGTTAAAATTGTTAAAAGTCATGCTATCCTTTCACATATTTGCCATTACCTATATGTAACAAATTTTGCATACTCATGCACATGTGACGCCCTAACTGCACCAGACATGATGTGTAAGAGAAAGGTTCCTATGCCATGCTATCACTTCACTTTACCAGCTGTTATTTGTATTTCTTTTCAAGGGCGCAGCCGGGGGGGTGGGGGCTGCCGGGCTGCAGCCCGCTCCAAACCCCCCAAAACTAAAATTTAAAAAACAGATTATGTAGATACTATGATATCAAAATTTTACATGATTTCCCCTTCAGCCAAAATCTGCCACAGAAACTGGCTGAGTAGTACATTCGAATTTTGAAAAATAAATTAATAAAATTAAAAAGACAAGAAGATACAACACTGTGATTGAGTCATGGAACACTCAGTTATATCTGTAAGTATACAAGTGTGGCTGCAGGCAGTGTTATGTTGTACATTCAACACAATTTTTTAACATAATTTTTAAAATCGAACATAAATTATATATAGCCTCAGGGTCAGCCCCCCAGGGAAAAATTCTGGATGCACGCCTGTTTCTTTTATTAAATATTTAGTATGTATCAAAATAATACTCAAGGAAAATGCAACATTCACTCATGCTAAAACATGATCAGTGCCTGAAATTGGAGGCAAATTCATGCATGCCCTGATCTTCAGAAAGCGCTTGATTTTCGGCATTCTACTACAGCCAAGTAAAACTTCTTAGCTTTTTAATCAATATCCAAAACCTCCATAGACATAACAAAAAAACTGATTTTAGAATGGCATTCATATTGAAATGTGTTATTACAGAGACCTATCTTCATAAGCTGTGGCAAACTTTGAGGAATCTTCTATTTACAAGAAACAAAGTTTTGCATTTTTTAAAAAAGTTGTAAATTTCTGTAGTCACAGGAGTAATAATTAACCAGTGTAAGGGCAACAGTAACTAGCCCTACATTTATGACGTGCCGTAACATTAAGAAATTCTGCGTCCATGCAGTGGGTTTATGTGTTTCATGTATTTCTCACAACAAATACCTATTATTTTTCTACATGGCATTTACCAATCAGTCTCTTTAATAGCAATGTTATGTGTTCTCTGCAAGGTATGAACTGTATTCTTATATACAATTTGAAGAATGTCAGGTCTTCCAAGGGTTACTATATAAGGAGTTGCACAGTGGTATATTTCTCAAAACCTGTATGGCACTCTAATTTTAATTCCTCTGGGTAGTGCTGGAGGATATGTAGCACACATGGGGAGAATGGGAAGTGAAAAATGGCAAAACCCCAAGAGATAACTTAGGAGACTTAGATATAGGTCCACGGATAATATTAAAATTCAATCAGTGCCTTTTGTGAATGCTGTGTAGTGAATTTTATGTTTCATAAAAATAGGGAAATCATGACATCCTGATTTAGTTATCAACTTTTTAAAGAAAATTCTGTAGTGTTGTGTTAGTGGACAACATTTATTTCTACAAATTTTTTAATAGCATCTAGACTTAGATGACTTAAGTATTACCATTAGTAACTGACCTTTACCAAGGCTTGCCACAGAGCATATGCCTGTTCCGCTGATAGAATATCCTTTCCTAAGTAAACAAGGCCTTGATCCAGATCTTCTTTTTTCAGAGTAAGTAGCTCCATAGGAGAGAATGCTGCCCCTGTCCCAGCTGCCTTCACATCCTCATATGTCAGTCCACAGCACTGCTCTGTATAGGATATCCATTCACTAACAAGTCATAAAATGTCTCCAGGACAAAATACGCCCAACACCTTCACTCATTTATTGTCCCTAGACATGAAGTTTGTAAATAATTTGATGAAGTACCTTTAATATGACACAAAATATATGTTTTCTCTGTATCTTATCAACAACATGTAATGCTGTTACTAGAATATGGAGGAACTGTATATACCTGTATATACTTTTATACACTTTTACATATTATACAGGTTAAATGCATGCTTCAGGGGGATATTAACCTTTTAAAGCCTAGCAGTAACTTTACGTACCACCAGGTTTAACATTAAAAAATTCCGCGTGGTGCCCACATTGCGTTTATGTGTTTTGTACGGATCTCAGAACAAACAGCAACTTTTGCCTTATAAAACATTAAGAGACTGGTTTTTATAACCGAAGTGCAGAGTGTTTACAGCGCGGTACGCACAGAGTCCTTATATAAAACAGATACGCTTCATCTTTAAAGGGTTAGTATGACACATAATATATGCTGTCTCTGTATCTTATCAACAACATGTAATGCTGTTACTAGAATATGAAGGAACTGTATATACCAGTATATACTTTTGTACACTTTTATATATTATACAGGTTAAATGCATGCTTCAGGGGGATATTAATGACTGTAGTTTTGTCATGGGACAGACAGACAGACACAGGAAACTTGCTGGAATCATTCTAAAAGAAGGAATTCTATTCCTTCAAACCCACAACAGCTGTAAGAATGGCATGTGTGTTTCAAGACTTTGGCATACAATCTGCTGTATCTCAATCACGTGAATTCATGGATCATGAATATATGTTCTTTGCAGCTGTGTCTGGCGTGCTGTTGCCCAGAAGAGGCATAAGCGGGGTTGACATATTTTCAATTTCTGAAGAGTAATATTTAAAACAAGAAGTTCTAGGGAGAATATATGGACCTTGTATACATTGCATGCTGTTTATGGATGCCAGTGGAAACCAAAAGCAAATGCTACCATACTCCAATCAGTCATATAACGTGCCTGATTCTTAGAGGAAGTGACGGTTTGGTGACGAATATTGTAATAACGAAGTGATACGAATGAATTAATCATGATTCCTTATGTACTCGAGTATCTTTGAAGGCATTTCGCACCATAACCTATGGTCATTCTGTTTTGTTCTTATACTGTATATGGTCTCCAATTGTATAGCATTTCCCAGTTCTTATTATCACTAACTTCAGATTGCACCTGGTGAGACATTCTTTTACAAATTGCTGTAATTAATGCAATTAGAAAGATTGCATTCAGAATGCGAAAGTCACGAGACAAGTCAAAGGAACATGTTTTGTTTATCTGCACTGCACATATGTACACAGTTCCTTGAACTCCTGGAATGCTTTATGACATGTTATATCTAACTGTATTTTTATATAAACCATTACATGGCTCGATAGCAGACGTACTCAATAATTCATTGATAAGAGTTCCGAATTTTTCTGCTGTCTAGAATTTGTAACTTCAGCATGCGACGTTGTATTATTAAAAATGTTTCCCATGGTGTTGATGGGAAGTCTGAGTGGGGGCTTCAAGTGAGAGTATGGTATGCAGCAGGGCTGTGGTGTCGGTACACAAAAGCTCCAGCTCCGACTCCGAATCCTTAATTTTTAAAACTCCGACTCCGACTCCTTCATAAAAGTTCAATATGTATTAATAATGGTGAACCTATAAAACGTTGCATCACCACCACGTGAATCATCAGGCAACTTTTTTGACTTATAACCTGTATTTAAGTATAAGTGTAATGGTTATTGTAGCTATCAGGGCTCTGGATTTGGACTATCCAGATACGATTTTAGATTGAGGTCGGAGTCGGGAGTCCGGGTCGGTACATTTTTACCGACTCCGACTCCACAGCCGTGGTATGCTGCGCCGCTATTAGATTCAGTGCATTATACTGTAACATGCGCGTATCCGGGGGGGGGGGGGGGTTACGGGTTAACACCCCCTTCCGCCGCCCCAAAAGTTTCCGCTTGCAGCTACTTTCGTAGAATTTACTATGGAGCGTGAACTGAGCTCCGTGGTGGCAATATCACGAACTAATCCGTGAAAAAAAAAATTCAGTTGCGAGTGGCAGAGAGAGCCAGCAGTGAAGGGTAGATATGCCGTAGGTTCATACGTAAAGAAGGTGACATTGTGCTTAGTGTAGCGAAAGCGAAGATGCGTTTGCTAGAATCGTATAATGCATTCCACTTCAGGGCACCCCTTCGGCTGCAGTAGTCCAGAAGTTTCCACTGACATCGTTGACTCTTCTACGTATTGTGGCATGTGTCTGGCACTTGCAGATGCGGTTTGGAAAGCTGGCGCCGTATCATAGTGTCCAAGAATCATGCTACTGTAATGTTTCAGCTCGGTCGTTCTCAAAAAGGTGTGTATATGCAAGAAGTTATGTGCAATGCTACAGAGCGCATTAGGTAATAAAGTGTTGATCTTTTGTCCTGACGAAGGCCCTTTTTACGCTTATGCATACGTGATATATATGCACAGCATTATGTGCGTATATAAACATATGTACATATATGCACCCACAATGTAAGTCCCTGCACCCACCGTGTTCATAGTCTGGCTATGGGCCTGCGGGAAGGTTGTCAGATGCAGTGTAACTATGAAGTTTCGCCCCGTTACCGTACTTGTCATATTTAGCAAACCCCGTGGTGCGGAATCCTTCTTGAGAAGCTACTAGCAGCTCACCTGGTCAAGAAATTCCTGTCGTTCGGAGACACCCAAGATTCAGTGCCATAGCTTCTGAGTTCTATCTGACTGACAGGACCGTGTAGAAGTACTTTGCATTACGGAATCGTTGGGAAAAACGGTGCTCTTCTGCAGTGTGACATAACCCCGAAAAACGTTCCGCAGTAACTCTGAACGTACGCGAATGTTTGAAAGTTCGTTACAGTGTGTACAGCAGCCCGATGCTGGACCATGTCCTGAGCCAATTGTCTTCAGCTCACCACCGCCCATCATGTGAGTTCCATTTTAATGTTATTACATGTGTGCCGCGGTGGCGCAGTTGGTTGAGGCACTGCGCTACAAACCGGAAGGTTGTGGGTTCGATTCCCGATTATGTCACTGGAATTTTTCATTGACATAATCCTTTTGGCCGCACTATGGCCCTTGGGTCGACTCAGCCTCTAACAGAAATGAGTACCAGGAGCTTTACCTTTACATCTGTTCTTGGGTTTCCAAAATTATCTCTTGGCTTCGGAGTTTCCTAACGATAATTATGTAGTAGTGGTGTTGTGTAAAACGTCCCCCCCCTCCCCCGGGGTAAGAGGGCAGTTTGTTGTTTTTCTTTAACTAATGATGCCATTGGCCGGGCTTGGAGCCTGCGACGTGTACATTAGTGTAGTGAGATCGTACACGGGCAGTGGATGTGCTTCTACGAAGGAACAAATTTCTGCGTGACTAAACTTTTTTTCCCATGCCTCTCTGTAAGTTATGTACATCGTATTTTTCAGATTTTCATTTAGAACGTAATTAATGTAACGCGTGCCACAAGTATAGAGTAAAGACCTGACAGTGAGCTAACACATGTAGTGGTCAAATTTATATCGTTGCATTTATTCATTAGATTCTCTTAAATATGTACCATTTCTTTAACGGAATATATAGGGGTCCGTTTTATGCCAGGGACCTGGGTAAGACGGCCATTTTGTAAGGTTTCAGAAAATCTCAAATTTCAGATGAACAAAATTTTTAAAGAACATGTCAGAAATTGTGCCACTTTCCCGTAATAATCCCTGCCAACTGCTGCTGTTATTTTATGCTATTAAAAGCAACCGAACTCCAGTTACATGATGATTTACCTCAGGGTAGCCGTTTTACAAACAATTCGCCTACGCATTTCACGTTTCAACCTAACGGGAAGTTTTTTTTGCACATGTGGCTACCATCTCTTTCCATGTCAAATTGAACATATCGAATTTAAATAACTCACTAGTTATCAATGTAAAGGGTAGAGCCGTCTACAGATTTCGTGTAACGCGTATTTCTTTAACCTTTTAAAGCCTAGCGGTAACTTTACATACCACCAGGTTTAACATCCAAAAATTCTACGTGGTGCTGACATTTCATTTATCTGTTCTGTGTGCGTCTCAGAACAAACAGCAACTTTCGCCTTACACAGCATTAAGAGATTGGTTTTTATAACCGAAGTGGAGAGTGTTTACAGCGCGGTACGCACTGAGTCCTTATACAAAACAGACACGCTTCGTCTTTAAAGGGTTAATGTACTGTGAGTTTATCTCAAAGTCCCGCCTGATGTGCACACAAATTAGGCAGCCATCTAGCCGCTATTATAAGTTTATGTGCTTTGAAGTGTGGCGTATGTGTTTGTGTATTATACAAAAGGACATTTACAGTGCGGTCATTGAATCATGTACCTTGGTGAACGCATACCAGTACAATGAAGCTTGCGTTTGTTTGTCCGTCCAGCTGTCTGTTTCAACTCGAGAACCGCTGAATGGATTGTGACGACGTGGCAGATGTCGTTACAAGTAAGTGCTGTTGTTTCGATTTTCATAAAGATCTAAGAAGCAGAATTGTATGAAGGAATAAGTGGAACAGTTAGAAGAATTCAGTAAGAATGCCAGGGTGCAAGAGTGCTTATGAAGGCTGCTGTAAAGTTGGCAGGTTTGCTTATTTTCATTAGTATTTGTTTATGGCTTGAATGTGTGCACTTCTGTCATATTCGTTGTTGAATTGATATCGTTGTAACCTTTCTTAACTTTTTTGGAGCGGTGGCGGGGGGAGGGAGGGATGCATATAGTGCAACTTGGGCCTAGGCCGCCGCTTTTAGAGATTTCTAAGTTACACACAACTAGACACACGTGTTCACACACGTGATAAGACTCCTCTGGAGGAAAGATCAGCTCGTCGCAGAGGCCGCTACCTACGCAACACACAGTAAACTCAAGGGACGAATATCCGTGCCCTCAGCGGGATTCGAACCCGCGATCCCAGCAGTAAAGCGGCCGCACGGCCACCGGGATCGGCTCTTCCAGCATTTACTTACCAATAGTTATGTGACTCCATAAATATGCGAACAGTACAGAAATCCGACTGGCCCTGGAAGAAATTAATAATAATAATAATAATTACAGAAACATCCCTACTGGGCACTGCACACATACTTCGGGGAGGTACTAATGTAAAAGCATAAACCATTCAACATGGGAAATAACATTAACAATATGTAGCATAAATCTAACTACAGAATAGCTGTGAAACTATATGTAACCCTAGCAACATGTAAAATAATATTCATCAACTAATGCACCAAAATACATGCAATCTTTATTCGTAAAAACCTCCTACATGTTTCGACCCTGCTGGGTCATCTTCAGAGAGAATAGTCTGTTACACTGTTGGATGCACTTATACAGTTAAGTGAGAATGTGCCTTTGCTTTCATCCTCCGTTGTGAGGTGCCTTGTACTGTCCGCGGTCCTCACCGCATCCAACAGTGTAACAGACTATTCTCCCTGAAGATGACCCAGCCGGGTCGAAACATGTAGGAGGATTTTACGAATAAATATTTTATGTATTTTGGTGCATTAGTTGGTGAATATTATTTTATATGACACAGTGCACGGGCATGGAACACATTAAACCTAGCAACATGGTTTGTCTCAGGTGTGTAATTCTAAATACCCTACATAAAGTTAATAACTAACAACAATAATCATAAAAATAATAATACTACGAAAATTAGAGCCTCAAAATCAGGGGCGCCCGCTGCAGAGACGTTTATTTTGCAGGCTGGCGGTCAGCAGTTTAATATAATTGTCACTAATCCCAAGAAACAGCTTTGCAAGGAAAGAGGTAAATTCAACTACGGCTTATCGGGGACGGGGGGGGTGTTCAGCCCTCCTGGTTTGCATGAACTCTTCTAATAGTGTGTTCTAAAGCAAAGAAGAAAAGCAATGGCAATAAAGCATCTCCTTGTTTCAAATTCCATGAGAATATTATACAAGACCTCGCTCCTAACTGAATGACAGGCGTTCTTGAAGTCTATAAATAGCTGATGCACTGCCTCGTTCTATTCCCATTTTTATCAAGTATTTGATGAATGCAGATTATGTGATCAGTAGCTGACCGTTAACGTCGAAATCCACACTGATGATCCCCACTAATTTCCTCTGTGTATCCATTTAACCTTTAGAGGAGGATGTTGGATAGAATTTTGTGTGTCGCTGTTAAAAGTGATATGCCTCAATAAGTACTACAAACTGTTTTATCACTCTTCTTATGAACAGGTACAATGATCGACTGATTCCTCTATTGAGGCAATTCTTTCTTATTCCAAATGGAATTAATAAGTTTGTGGTTCTCAGAACAGACTGTCCTGCCTCCTGCTTGAATCAGTTCTGATGGAATTTGATCAATACCTGGTAATTTATACCTTTTTATCATTTAAGTAGCTATCTCAAACTTGAAGACACTGGACTCAGATGCTTGTGGTTCTGCTGTATGTATTTCAGTCTGCCAAACATCATTAATCCCAAGTACATTCAATAACTCAGAAAAATTTATTTTCCCGCATTCGAAATGCTGTGGGAGTCTGCAAGCAGAGCACCTGTCCCACCCCTTACTGTAGCATTCCTAGGCTGGTAACCCTTCTTAAATTCGTTGATGCCCCTATACAAGTCTCTAGTATTCTTGTTCTTGCTGTTTGTGTCAAGTTCATTAATTTTACCTTTCAGATATTACATGTTTTCTTTTTCCTGTAATGTCTACTATTTTCAAGTCTTACATCATGTATTACCTGCGTTACTTTGATTTGGATCCTGTAACCGCTGCAGTTTAGCCTGCTTCCATTCATACTGACCCAGACTGTCTTTAGCTGCGATTTAGATATTCTCTCTAAAATTTCGTACGCCCTCTTTGTATTTCGCTACCATCTAAGTTCTGTACAGCTGCAAACCTGTTTGAGATTTTAACCTGATACTGTCACCTATCTCCCACGCCACTTAGCTTGTGAGATTTAATATTTCCACATCAAACTTCCGTGCTGTTTCAGAATTTTCACGAATTCCAACACGCTGTTATTCGTACTTTCAATATAAAGGTAAATTTGTCCTTGTATGCGCCGAAGAGTCATATGGAGGAATGGAGTTAAAGCTCCACTCATTCTTAATCTCTGCATAATTTGGGGGTGAGTGGTCAGCTTCACGCCTTGGCCACTTTACTCATGGAGAAATATGCTTCTTTTTCCATTGAATAGGTAGCTGGCTTGGCCCCACAGCCGGCCTAGACACTTTGAAGGTGATAAATTATTTGTCCCTGACAGGAAATTAACAACGATTTCTCAAACTTACAGCCCGTAGCCTGGTCACTACAACAGCAATTTTAGGCTGCGTCAAATGTGAAAATATGTACACATAAACAAGGAATTATTATTAACAAAGTAACAGTTTTAAATTAATCTACATTTTATTCGTTATAATGAACAGAGGGACAAGTTTCTAAATGGGCGTGCATCGATGTACATATTATCACAAAGTTTAGTTTCACAGCAGGGCACACAACGGTTGCCGGTCTGCAACTTTTGCCATGAGACAGGGTCCGTCACTTCAGTTCAGTGGAATTTCAGTCATTAACCTTTTAAAGCCTAGCGGTAACTTTACGTACCACCAGGTTTAACATTAAAAAATTCTACGTGGTGCCTACATTGCGTTTATGTGTTTTGTACGGATCTCAGAACAAACAGCAACTTTTGCCTTATAAAACATTAAGAGATTGGTTTTTATAACCGAAGTGGAGAGTGTTTACCGCGCGGTACGCACTGAATCCTTATATAAAACAGACACGCTTCGTCTTTAAAGGGTTAAGCAAGTGACTGAGTAAAAAAGAATCACGTTAGAACGGCCCAGTTCGGAATCGTGGAGTTTGAAAATAAGCTAAAAACGTACCAGAAATAGCCTTCACTAAACAGTGTGCAGTAACATCAATGTGAAAGTACAATGTGTGTTGTAAAATAATGAAGTATGTTGCCAGAATTATCCATATGCCGACCCACAACTTCGGTACTCGTTGGAGAACGGCGTGCTGTGGAAATGACTCGGTGCCGTAGTTTAATGTGCATTCAGGTTACAGAACCTTACTTTGAACAGGCTTTATAACAAATTCCACCACCACCACCACCACCACCGCCGCCACCACCACTACTTTAATTCTACTGCGAAATTATCAAATTTTCCTGAAACACCTGTCTTTCTCCTACGATTTGTTCATACATGCAAACTGCAGCGAAAGTCTAAAATTAATTAATTAAACCAACGTTGATAGGTCCCAGTGGCCGCGCGTTCTAAGGCATGAGTCTGCGGCCGTTCGCTTTCTGGGATTGCGGGTTCGAATCCCGCCAGGGTCATGGATGTCTGTCTCTTGGGAATGTTGTGTGTTGTCAGGTAGAGGTCTCTGCGACGGGCTGATCACTTGTCCAGAGGAATCCTAGCGAGTGCGGTGTGTCTACCTGAGTGTGGTTCAGAAGTTTCGTTAATGAGGAGTCCCTGCCCCACGAGGGGCTGTCAAGTCATGGAAAAGTATTGATAGGAATTTCGTTTACTCAAAATCGTTTCTTCGGAATGATCCGACTTTTTTTTGTTGGTAACAAAATATTTTTTTTTTCTGACGGACGACAGGACACAAGCTGGCGTAAAATGTTTTCCTCCCTTCCATCCCAGGGGCGAGAATTGAACCCCGTATCTCATGGATACAACGCAGTAGCAGGCTACTAACCACTCCACCAAAACTTTCGGTGAAAACCCTCTAGTAATTATGACTTCCAATGAATTATGGCTTTAACATGATATCTCTTTTACAGAAGTGAAAGAAGTCGGTTTTATGCTTACCTCATCATGTCGAAAGTACGCCCTTTTCAGTTGTCAAGCTCCAAAAAGTGAAGCAGTATGCCTCGTGAAATCACGGAGAGGAATGCTGGAATGTTCGAAGCACACATATTGTAAGTCCCTTCTTTGCTATGGGTTTTATTGGAGTCGGATGAAGTAATCGATTCTCTCATTATTTTGTGAGTAACCACAAATTGAGCGAGTAGAAGACGAAGAACGGCTTATGTGTAACAGCACATATACTGTCTTCTCCTTCCTGATGCACGGCAAACATTTTGCTGGCTCAGACCGCAGTGCTGCCACCTACACAGCCCGTGAAGTTGCGCCGTTCCACCTTAGTGAATAAGATGGCTGTCACTATGTGCTACCAGAAAGCAGACCTTACCTCTATACATGCTGTGATTAATTCACTACACAAACATGGACTTCTGTTGAGCATAATATTCTCAACTGTCGTAATCCACGATACTAAACAGGCCTACTGTTCTATATTTTCAATATTTGAAAGAATTCTACACCCAGCGGTACGCGATCTGCTATCTGCATACCAGTCAGACGAAAGCATACGTCTGAACATAGATTTTGCACAGAGGTTCAGGTCGTTACGTTGAATGTCGCTCCAACACACAAGTTCGCCTTCTGCCCTGTTGATATTGTTAACAGACCGTATTGACCAGTACGCGTGTGAGAGGGTCTACAGTGCCTTCGTGTCAACAAGTTGAATACTTCACGGAAGTACAATTACAGTTACCAGATCCAAAGGGATAGAATGGGCTGGGTGGAAAATACCGGGGGTGCCAAAAAAATGTATACATATTTTAAGATATGTTATCTATGTATTACTTTCCGAAGTTGAATTGAATTACGGTAGCAATGTGTAGTAGGACGTTTGATCAAAAGATGGCGTTAATCAAATGAATGCTAGCGTCACCATGCGACAGGCAGGACAGTCAAAGAAAATGGCGGAAGCACGGTTGTCTTTCGAGGAGCGCAAGACCATTTTGAAGTTCTCCTGACTTAACACCCCTTGACTTCTACCTATGGGGGACCTTAAAGGATGTGGTGTACCGTAGAAAACCGGCTACGCTGGCGGTACTTTGGGAAGAAATTGAAACGGCATGCGCAGCGATACACGTGGACACTTTGGTCAACGTTTCTCAAGCTGTAGTTCGCCGTAATCAGAAGTGTCTAGACGCTGATGGTAACCACTTTGACCACCTCTTGTAATTGCAGAAGTCAAACGTGACTTCTATTCATCTTTTGTTATCGGTATATATTGAGTATTACAATTTTAAGACAGTTTTTTCCTTTCTTAAAATGTGTATACATTTTTTGGCACCCTCTCTCTCTCTCTCTCTCTCTCTATATATATATATATATATATATATATATATATATATATATATATATATATAATTTAGGCCTACTCGGGAGAGATGAGAAATTCACGGAATCTTGCATTTAGGAAACCTGAAAGGAAGGGATCACTATGGAGATGGCTGTATTGCAGCGGAAAATAATATGACAATGGATTTTAAAGAGCGTGTGGCCCTAGATGCTGGATTACACTCGCTCAGATATGTTGTAAAAGCAGGTGCAGGTATGTTCTAAAAGCGGGTTCATTTGAAAAAAAATAATTTCTTGACCAGCTGAGCGACAGTGGGTTTCTAAAGAAAGACACTGCTGGATTGAATCAATTCTGTTCACTTCGTCAGCCGTTACTGCGAAAACACTCCTGTCCCTCTCCTTATGCAATAAGGGAAAAGAACTGCGTTTCTTACTAATTATTTCTGTCCTGTGCATCGTCGCGTAGGCGGAAACTCGTTTATGGCAACGAGATACAAGAGTGAGAAAGGAAATGGGAAATGTGCCCCTAGAATTGGTACCACACTGACCTGTGAGAAATACTGTTGCAAGTTTATTAACCCTTTAAAGACGAAACGTATCTGTTTTATATAAGGACTCAGTGCGTACCGCGCTGTAAACACTCTCCACTTCGGTTATAAAAACCAGTCTCTTAATGTTTTATAAGGTAAAAGTCGCTGTTTGTTCTGAGATCCGTACAAAACACATAAACGCAATGTGAGCACCATATACAATTTTTGAATATTGATCCTGGTGATACATAATGTAAACCGCTAGGCTTCAAAAGGTTAAGTAACTGAAAAATCGATAACATATACGCAGATAAGAATTATGCTTCACGCTCGACGTATGTAATTACTGTTCAGGTCTACCAAGGCACTGTTTTATTGGGCTGTTTATGTTTCTCGCGCTTTTGTTCGTCGTTCGTTGACAAATGGCACAAAACTCGTTCAATAGCTTCTCATACAAACAGCGTCAGTCAGTCTGCTTATAAGACGAACATAGCCACTCAGTATCTGTCAACCAGTCATTCTGTCCGTTTATTAGTCAAACACAGCGGCCGAGTCTGTTTTTCAAGCAGTCTGTTTACTAGCAAAACGCAGCCACAGTGTACTTGTCAGCCAATTAGTCAAGCAGCCATTCAGTCAGTCACCATTTTTACTGGTCAAACAGCGCTACCTAGTTTCTCTCTCAGCTAGGCGGTCACGTATTGTTTTTTTTTTTTTGGTCAAATGGAGCTATCCATTCTGTCAACCAATCAATCGGTCATTCAATCATTCTCTTTACTAGTCAAACAGAGCCAACTTGTTTCTCTGTCAGCCAATCAATCTCTCTGTCAGCAATTATTCTGTTCACTCATTAGGACATATTTGCGTTCTTTCAGTTATTCTAATTTAAACAATTCACCTTTGAGAAGAACTGTAGTTCTGTGGAATAAATTGCTTGCCGTATACCTGGAATGGACATGTGTCCTTTTTGTTTCCTCCTGTACAACATTTAGATGGATACGCGTAAGATAAAGTTCAGCTTGTCTCGTTGTCAATGCAAATTAGAAAATAATTTATTAAAAGCAGTTTTGGTTCTTTTTTGGCGTTCCGTGTTTTTCCATAGGCCCTTCTGTTTTCCTGTGTGTATTGTGAAATTTATTTTGCTGGCATGAGAAGGAAGGCAAAAGTGATGTGGACTACAATAATTCAATATTCTCGGATTTTGAGTGGTTGGCTATGGAAGCCTTTAAACTTTTAAACACTAGCGGTAATTTTACGTACCACCAGGTTTAACATCAAAAAACTCTACGTGGTGCTCACATTGCGTTTATATGTTTTGTACGGATCTCAGAGCAAACAGCAACTTTTGCCTTATAAAACATTAAGAGATTGGTTTTTATAGCCGAAGTGGAGAGTGTTTACTGTGCGGTACGCACTGAGTCCTTATATAAATCAGATATGCTTCGTCTTTAAAGGGTTAATAACGTGTAAGAAAGTCACATTTGATAGCACAATGGGAGAAGGAAAGAATTTTGATGAGACATTTCGGAAAATGTCTTTTTCGAAGAGCGAGTAGATGGCAGGAGAATATTAAACTAGATCTTATTGCGAGCAGTTCTGAGGATACGGAACGGATGGAATTACCTCACGATTGTGTCAGGTGGTAGCTTACTGGCAATGTTGAAATTTCGTGCCATAGGTGTAAATATGCAGTCTTCTATGACTTGCTGCACACTGATAATAATTAAAGGAACTGAGCTAATTTTAACGAAGCAAACCGTGTAATTATAGTAACTGTTCTTCAAAAATAGTGGTCAAGTTAATCAGCAGCGAACTCTGAGGTTACACCTGTTAATTACACAGCAAACCATGTAATAAAATAATAACTTATCATGCTGGCGTGCTTAAACAGCCGACTACGTTTTTAAAATTATTTACTCCGTGCACTCTCAATCAATATTTTAATTTAATATGCCAAATAATGCACTTACAGTCAGGGCTGTGGAGTCGGAGTCGGAAGGAATTTTTACGTGGAGTTGGAGTCGGTAAAAACGTACCGACTCCGACCTCAGTCTAAAATCTTAACTATATGCTCCAACTCCAGAGCCCTGATAGCTACACTAACCATTAGACTTATACTTAAATATAGGTTATAAGTCAAAAAAGTAGCCGGATGATTCACGTGGTGGTGATGAAATGTCTTATAGGGTTACCATTATTAATACATATTGAACTTTTATGAGGGAGTCGAAGTCGGAAGTTTTAAAAATCGAGGAGTCGGGGTTGGAGTCGGAGTCGGACCTTTTGTGTACCGACTCCAAAGCCCTGCTTACAGTATATGATATTACAGTCATAAGTTTACTTCAACGCGTTTCGGCATGACAGTGCCATCTTCAAGGAGTGCAAGCAGAGCTTAAAACTAATTAAAGTAAACTGGATTAAACCAGTTTACTTCACTTGGTTTTATTATAACATCAAGTATATTGCTGTATTGACGGGGTATTGAAAAATGTTAAACTAATTTATTACAAGACTATTATAAAGCAATAACGTTCTTTTTTACATTAATTGTTTTAATAGAAATATATTAGTCATCTTTTGCTTATATAATATTTTGATTACACTGCCTTGTTTCAATCTTATTTTTATACAAAAATGCATGCGTTGACCTTGCATTGGTATGTATAATATATAATTATTTATAATATATATAAGTATATATATAAATTTATAATATTTGTAATACCAATGAATATTTTTGTCTTTTCTTTGCCGTGTTAGAATGGCCTTCTTGGATCTTGTTATATTTGGTATCCAAAAAATTTTCTCAAATTTCCTCTTGTAAACCTGGCATGCATGCTTTGCAAGGGTCAGCATAATACAGGATTACATTGACCCTTGCTCAAGAAGCGGTGAGTTTCGGACACGTGTTTATTGGAACATTATACTTGGAACTCAGAAACATGTCCGTCAGCTACGGACATCCAACTGCGAAACATCTTCTATAGTCAATAAATAATTATTATACATAATTAAGGCTGCGTTAGGTGAAGTTTTAATACAATAATATATTTGTAATGTCGATCCCAGCGGCCGCTCACTTGCTGGGACTGCGGGTTCGAATCCCGCAGGACGCATAGATGCCTGTCTCTTGTGAATGTTGTGTGTTGTCAGGTAGAGGTCTCTGCGATGGGCCGATCAGTCGCCCAGAGGACTCATACCGAATGTGGTCTCTCTGAGTGTGTTCTTGAAGCCTCGATAATGAGGAGGTCCTGGCCCACTAGGGGCTGTTGCGCCATGAAAAAGATATATATATATGTATACATATATATATATAAGGAATTTTCCTTCTGATGTCGACCAACTCACAAACTATCAGCTTCTTGAGGGGGATTGGTTAGGCTCCATGCACGCATATCGCACCGGAGCATACTTTCCTCTCACGACTACTTTTCTACGACTGGCGTCGTTTCGACTTTCGACCTAATTACGCACTGCCTTCTTCACGGTTGGGTCGTTGGCCTACACAAGCCTACCAGCTCGTACACTAGGTACTACAAACACGATTTGCAACTAGCAGCTTTTGTATAACGTTCGACAAGCGGTAGAGCCTTCACTTCCACGACGCCTGTAAGCCTACGACTCAAAATATCTCCACGCCACCCGACGCCGGACCAACCATAGCCAGCCCAGGGGTGTCCCTCAATCAGGAGGGTCATAGCCTTTCTTTTTCTTTTCTACACCCCCTGCGATGTCAGCACGGCCGTGGCCTATCAGCTGGTTACGTGATCAAGTAGCGTGACCAGTTGGATAGGACTTTGTTCATAAGCATGGCCGACCATACGGGCCCCAGTATTGCTAACACCTGTCTTACAGGAGCCGAGATACCTGTGAATAATTCCTCTGGTCTTCATGTAAAGTACATTTACACGTGTTTCTCGATCGACTGCAAAGAAAATAGTCCACGTTTGCGGAATGTGAACCGCTATCTAGACAAGAATTTCGAAGAAACTCCCTCTAGTAACAGCCAAGATAGGGCGAATGCGTACTTTGGTCCCCATGTGAAGTGCCCTATTTCTTGGCAACGAAACTTACAACATGTGTATATAATGTGCATAGCGTTCCAGGTTTTGGAGAAAATCCCCCTAATAGAAGCCGAAATATGAGCGAACAAGCACTTTGGCTTCCAGGTGCAGTTAAATTTGTGCACGGCTCTAATTAGGTATAACATAACAAAAAATAATAGCATTAACTCGCCCTCACAAGATACAACTGCATTCATCCCATTGTTTGTTTAAACTTCAATGTATCGGTCACTGCTCATTAACATCTGACTTTCTAACTTATCCTTGCGTCTCCATTATCAGCCTCAAAGATATTCTAGTCAGCTGACAAAGAGTATTTTGTCTTCTTTTATGACGCCGACCGTATCTCAGCCTACATACCGTCTGACAGTAGTATAGTTGGTCAACGATGAATTGGAAAGATCAGGAAGGAGACGGCCATGAATTACGCGAGGTACCATCCCGGGATTTGCCTGCATGTAATTAGGCAGCACAGCGCGAGTTCCGTATGGAGGAAAAGAGAGGTGCATACAGGATTTTGGTGGGGAGGCCTGAGGGAAGACGACCACTTGGGAGACCCAGGCGTAGATGGGAGGATAATATTAAAATGTATCTTAAAGAAGTGGGATGTGGCATGGACTGAATTGAGCTGGCTCAGGATAGGGACACGTGGCGGGCTGTTGTGAATGCGGCAATGAACCTCCGGGTTCCATAAAATGCGTGGAATTTCATGACTAGGTGAGAAACTGTTAGCTTCTCAATAAGGCCTCTGCTCCATAGAGTTAGTTAGCTCGAGTTCCGATCGGTGCTTCCAAGCAGGCACGTTCCAAATATAGGCTTCATCTAGCGCCTTACCACTACTCCAGCTGCTGTCCTGGTGGTATTAAGCCCCGTCCAAACCATCCATCCATAATCGTATCCAGTTCACCTACTCCGTGTTTTTAATTTTCTGTACTACACTCCATAATGGCGATCGTTCTTAAAACTTGTTTAATGTTGTAATTTAAGTTAAAAATCTTGCTACACCTCTCACTAAGTTGGACGTGGGCACATTTAGCCCTTTAAAGACGAAACGTAATCTGTTTTATATAAGGACTCAGCTCGTACCGCGCTGTAAACACTCTCCACCTCAGTTATAAAAACCAATCAATTAATGAGGTATAAGGTAAACACTGCTGGTTTATCTGAGATCCGTACAAAACACATAAAAGCAATGTGACCACCATGCAGAATTCTTGAATGTTTAACCTGGTGGTATGTAAAGTACCCGCTAGGCTTTAAAAGGTTAGGTAGCAGCTACCCAGGCCAGCGATTTTGCCTGCCTTCCAGGGGTCTCCAACGATAAACCTGACAGTTAATGTTTCTCATAACGACCACTAACCTATAAGTCACTGGCCTATTGTAATAGTATTTTATTACTGAAAGTTTATCGTGCTCGCATGTATCAATTTCCCTGTCCAGAGTACTGGTTGCATGACCGGGGAATCGAGTTCATGTCCCAGCATGGCCAGAAAACGTCGAAACCGATTCGCAGTCCCTCCCCTCCAGCCTCCCGTTCAATGAGTACTGGTGTTTTTTTCCCTCAGGTAGAGCAGCTGTGTGAGCAGCTGACCTCTCACCTCCACCTACTGTCAAGGTTAGAACTGCGTGAGGTTTTACTTCGCGGCCCCCCCCCCCCCCCCCACGAAGAAGAAGGTCGGTGCTTAAGTACACCAATTTCCTGTAGGTTTCTGCAGAATCTAAAAAGGTAAAGTCTTCCCTGTCCACGCCCTGAAGGCATATAAGAGTAGTAGAGGTACAGCTCCACCCATTCTTGACCTTGGCACTATACACAGGTAAGTGGCCAACTTCACACCCCGGTTGCTTTATCCTGGGAAGAACCCCGGTACCCATTGAATAGCAGATTGGGTGGGCCCCAGAGCTGATCTGGACGATTTGGAGGAAACTCTCTTGCCCCTACCGGGATTCGAACCCCGGACCGTCCAGTCCATAGCGTATTCGCCATACAGACTACCTGCAGAATGTAGCCAACCAGTTCTTCTTATTATGGGATAAACACATCAATCGACGCTGTACAGGGGATGTAGGCATACTCAGTGAAAACAGTAAGTGGAAGGATCTCATTAACACTAACATGAAGGTGAAACGTGCAAAACATGAGAAACTGGCAGAAGCATTAACCCTTTAAAGACGAAGTGTATCTGTTTTATATAAGGACTCAGTGCGTACCGCGCTGTAAACACTCTCCACTTCAGTTATAAAAACCAGTCTCTTAATGTTTTATAAGGCAAAAGTTGCTGTTTGTTCTGAGATCCGTAGAAAACACATAAACGCAATGTGAACACCATGTAGAATTTTTTAATGTTAAACCTGGTTGTACGTAAAGTTACCACTAGGCTTTAAAAGGTTAACAGTATGGATAGAGCAGTTGAATGCTAAAAATGGTACAGCACTGTATGAGGTTATTAAGGAATGGGTGAAGGTGGTTTCTAAATACTGTATAATACTGCACTAAATCTAATATTTTGTCATTGTGTAATTAACACCTTTCTTTTCATTATAAGTAAAACACATGAGTTTAAAAGATAGTATTGTAATTTCCCACCATCCTCACTATGCTGCCACAAACTTCAGTGAACACCCAGTGGCATTATATCCATTGCTTGAATGTTTTTTTTATATTAAATGTGGTGGTGCATATAGGGGGTAAGGGCCCGGACATCATAAACTTAGAACATACAAGACTCTAATCCAGCCACTACTAAGCTATGGCTGTGAAGTGTCGACAGTGACTTGGTGTTATGCAGCTACATATGTCAACCACTAAGTGGTCATCTTTGGGCCATTAAGTACATAAAATTAAAATTACAATTGCAAGTTATTTTTGTATGGTTTTATATATATATATGTGCCAGGACAGTGTAGTCGGTATAGCAACTTGCTATGGGCTGGAAGGTCCATGGATCAGATCTCGGTGAAAGAGAGATTTTCCATACCCATCCAGACCTGTGCTAGGGCCCACCCAGCCTCCTGTACAGTGGACACCGGGTCTCTTTCCCAGGGGAAAGCTGGTCGGCTGTGGAATTGACCACCCATCTAGCACCAAGGTTAAAGAAAGAGTAGAGCTATACCTCTACTCCCCGTCTGGTCCTTCATGGCTTGTTCCAAAGTGCACTCAATATATATATATATATATATATATATATATATATATATCACTATGCTTATGTTATTTAAATTCCGTCCACAACCAGAGTGGCGTCTGTTGTACAGTACAATGGAATCAACTAGTGACAATTCTTTGATATGTACCAGAACTCCGGCAAGCATGTTTTGTTCCTGACACAATTGGTGGGAAGACTGACAAACCGCACAACACACAATTAAAATCTGTAGAAAATCACATACTAATGTTTCATTACTTTGATTTCTTATTACCACGTTTGAATGCCTGCGTAATTACAAATAAAGAGTGAAAGAAAAAGATGTGGCCAAACCTACAGGAGGTAAATCTACACCACAATACTAGGAAAGAATCTTATATGAATGCAGGCCATCTGAAGCATGGATTCCAAGTTATGTGTCCTAAGATTAACCCTTTAAAGACGAAGCGTATCTGTTTTATATGAGGACTCAGTGCGTACCGTGCTGTGAACACTCTCCACTTCGGTTATAAAAACCAGTCTCTTATGTTTTATAAGGCAAAAGTTGCTGTTTGTTCTGAGATCCGTACGAAACACAAACGCAATGTGGGCACCACACAGAAATTTTTAATCTTAAACCTGGTCGTACGTAAAGTTACCGCTAGGCTTTAAAAGGTTAAAGATGCTCAAAGTGTCCACCCTGAATTTCCACATAGGCATTGCTGCAGACAGACTTCTGGGACCTTATTTTCTTCCACCATGTCTGACTGGGGCTGTTTACCATGATTTCCTATGAGACTTCCTTCCACAGCTGTTGCAAGATGTAGATCTGCAGTCTAGGATTAATTTATGGTTCATGCACAATGGTTCACCATATTTTCTTCTTGCAGTTCAGGAATTCTTGAACAATGTGCTTCTGGAACAATGGAGAGGACGAGGTGGACCAGCAAGCATGGTTTGCTTGTTCCCTGCTTTTATTCACTTAGATTTTTAACTCTTGGGACATCTGAAGTCTACTGAATAAGCTGGAGTGTCAGTGACATCCAGGACTTGCAACAATGAATACAGAATGAATTTGAGATGATTTGTACAACACCTGGAATTTAGTTCTCAGAAGGCTGTAACTCAGGAACCATGCTTCAGAAGGCACATGTTCATATACTATTTTTTTCTTGTATTCTGGTATAGATTCACCTTCTGAATGTTTGGCTGTGTATTTTTCATTCACCCTGTACAGTTTCAGATCAGAAATAAGAAATAAATTATGACCCTTTCCTTCAAAAAGTGAATTCCTTTCATAAGAATTTCAACAGAATTTCCTGTGTCAGCCCCTTATAAAAATACAGTAACTGATACCTAGACCAACTGGAATTTTCCAACATGTCTTGGGGTTCAGGGCGTGATCATTCCTGCTAAATTAGGCATTAAATTAACATTTTTATTACACAAATATAAAAGCGCTAATCTTTAAAAATATCCTTAATGTTGATACTTGTGTCTTTCTGTGCCTCTGGGACAGCTGATGCTGCACTACCAGAGCTTGCTTTGCGTGCACCTGCCACATTCACCACATCAAGCGCAGCTGCATATAAATTTTCTTCAGGTACTCCATCTTCTTTTAGTTTGTAATATGCTGCAATAAACTTCTGTGTTTGTGTTTGCATTCGCTGATCAGATAAGTTAACAGCTGGTAAAGATGTATGCTCCTTAAGGAACCTCCTAAGAATTAACGAGAAATAAGCAAAGACAGCAAATGTTAACACTGTCACTACACACAAACGTTCAAATTCACACACAGACAGCACACTTTCAATCATCTTGTTGTACTTAAAAACATACATTTTATAAGCTCACTCCACTTCTTTCATCATGCAAAAACAATGAATTATAAAACACTCTGCTCAATGCACTAGACTGAAGTAATTTTTATCCCTGGGCAACAGCAACAGTGCTAGACAGAGTACCGTAAATTTCAAATATTGATTGAAGGTGATAAGAATATAAAGAACACCTAAAACTCTTAAAATTAGTAATACAATCTCAAAATGATGTTCCTTTGGATAGAGCAAAACCCATGAAACAAAATATGTTGGGGGGGGGGGGGGGCCAAATGCAGCAGCAGTCTTTTCGGCAGAAATTGTGCAACAAAATTCCAAGAACCGAAGAGCATGAAGTAATGATATGCATTAAATGGCAGTTCTGAAAACTCCAGAACTAATTATTTTTCAGAGGAAAGTGATGTGTGCAAATGAAAAATTGTTCAATGGATCTGAAAGACAAGAAAGTCACACCAGCGCCTCCAAAACTGCTACACCTGCTAATGGTGTACGGTACAAGCACGCTAATATGCGTAACTCAATTTTATATGGAAGTCATACTCTTATTCTTGTGTTCAAGTACCTCCTAACTTTTTAATGCCCAACATGGGCACACACAATTTTAAGAGAATTCACTATGCAATCAACTTACGCTCTGATAGCATCTTCAGGATAAAATATGTTTCTTATTGGAATATCTGGTGCTGGTCGATCAAATTTTGGTTCATAATACGGTGGAAATGCTTCATATATATCATACCATATGGGTTTATCTTCTTCCTTCAAACCACCAGACCTTAGAAGGCCTTTCAGCCTGTAAAGAGGGAAAACTGTTTTAGTAATGACAACATTGTAATTTTTCTGTCCATTAACCATCAGTCTCTGGCACAGGAGAGCTTATCCATATCTAAGAGTAACCAAAGTTGCTCTTCAGTACAGCTCCTAGAGCCGAGTCCAGAAATTGAGGTGACATTACTTCAACCAGAGCTGCACCCAGCCATCTAGTGTTTTATCGCTCAGTGTTTTCGTGTTTTTCCCCTGATCATGGTGCCTCAGAGCACCAAAACATGTTGGGTTGTAACTGATATCTTTTACTAAGATTCTGTTATTTGTAACCTGTGAACAAGTTTGTGTGATTACATATAATTTTAGTACTAGAGCCAGGTTAACTATGGCTAGTCTTTCTTCTCCATTAATTAAACTTCAACACAGAAAGTTCAGTCCAATTGCCAATAATCCTCCAGTGTATCAAAATAGCATACCCAGTGGAAGAATTAAGTTGCATAACACGCTCCCACGCAGAAATAAACACTGTTCACTAGACATCAATTTCAGTGCTGCTGAATTTAGTAAACTTCACGCAATTAACAGCAATTTGTTAATTATATACAGAATCTTAATACTTACTGAAGAGTAGTTAGTTACAAGCACGGCTGTGGAGTCGGAGTCTGAAGGCAAAATGTACCGACTCTGACTCCGGTCGATACAAAATCTTAAATAGATACTAGCTACAATAACCACTAGACTTATACTTAAATGGAGGTTATAAGTCTAAAAAGTACCCTAATGATTCACGTGGTGGTGATGAAATGTCTTACAATAGCACTTACCATTTTAGTAGATTTATCGTTATTAATACATACTGAGCTTTAATGAAGGAGTCGGAGATTTAAAAATTGACAAGCTGGAATCTGAGATTTTGTGCACTGGCTCCACAGCCCTGGTTGCAAGCCATTTCTCATTCATGTAAAATTAATTGTACTACATAAGATTTGAGGTATCATGTATTGTCCTTATTTGTGCAGTAACATCTTCAACATCACACTAACCAGGCTCTGTGGGATGCATAGTCTAATACTTAGCCACTGGATTCAAATAATTAAGTGTCAAAAGGAAGCCGTGAAATTATTCTTGTCAGTGGGCAGAAAATGTCAGATAAAAATTCCAGTCTTCTGGGATATGATGCCATGAATGCTAGCATACAGGTACCAACATTTCAGAGGAACTTACTGCCTCCACCTTCAGGTCAGTCTAAGACACAGATAGGAAGCACCTCTGAAATGGTGTTACATCCCACATGGTATCTTCATCAGCACCACTGTAAGATCCTGAAATCTTGAATGAGAATGGCTATTGGAAAAAGACAGTTTAAGAGATACCAGATAAGAGATGCACCTACACATTATGTTACAACCACTATATGGTTTCGTCCCTTCTAAGTGACCGACTCCATGGAGCAGTCATTACTGAGAAGTTAATAGTTCCTCAGCCAGTCAAGACACTCCCAACACTTTATGGAACTAAAGTTTCTTTTCCATGCTCACAACAGCCTGCTACCTGTCTGTATCCTGAGCCAGATCACTCCAATCCATGCCTCCCCATACTATTCAAGATCCATTGTAATACTGTCCTCCCATCTGTATCTTCAAAGTGGTGTCCTTCACTCAGGTTCCCCACCTATATGCACCTTCCCTCTCCCCCATACATGCCACATGCCCTGCCCATTTCATTCTTGATTTGATCACCCAAATGGTATTTGGTGAGGAGTGTAGATCATGAAGCTCCTCAACATGTCATCTCTTTCAGTTTTCTGTTACTTCGTCCTCAGCACCCTACTCTCAAACAACCTCAGCCTATGTTCTTCCCAAGTATGAGAGCCAAAATTTTATATCCCTATAAAATAACTGGCAAAACTGCATTTTTAGATACTATACTCTTTATATTTTCGGAAAGCAAACTCAAAGGCGAAATATTCTGGACCAAATGGCAGCAGACATTCTCTGGATTCACTCTACTCTTAATTGCTTCATAAATTCAATTTTCATTTATTAGATTGTTCCCCAGTGTTTGAACTTTGCCACACTTTCCACATCTATGTTGTGATTTTGTCTTGAATTCTCTTCACGAGACTTTAATATACTTAGTTTTCTCACAACTTACTTCTAGACCAACCTCTTTTCTCGCGACTAATAGCATTAACGAAATTAAATTAAATTACATTAAATGAACTACCTCGAAAATATTGTACCAACTTTCTCCAACCTACTGCTCGCCATGCCTCCACTCAGCTACAATCCCTGACCCTCTCCGTGGATTATGTCGCACACGTGCTGGGGACTGCAGACGCTCATCCGTGCTGTATTCTATTCACAGCTGATACCGCTCTCTTTGCGGCTATATGCAGAACTACAAAGGAGAGTAGACAGAAGGACGACCACGGATCATTTGGAGTCACCGATTACGTCATGTGCATGGCTCCCACACGAGAGGACCAGATTACCCGTCCAGTGATACACGATATGGGGCAAAGGTACGTAGTTTCATCACAAGATCTATGCAGTTATGCTCTATACACTGTTGTCCACAGTAGCCGTTGGAATTACGTATATTAATTCTGCTAATAGCTTTTCACAAACCTTCAGCCCTGTACACCTACACCTCGCAATTCCATTAGTTATCGAACACAATATATTCTCAAGCATATATTTAAGGAAGTATAATAGGTACATAAACTTAATGTATTCAGCACCTCTCGCCACTTACCTACAGAAAAAAGTCACAGTCGATTCCCGGCTGGAGCCAGAGTCTTTTCTCTTGTCCAAAATATCCAGATCTCCCACTTAATGGTAGCGGGAGTTGTTTTATTAGGGGTGAAGCGATCGGGGCGAGAAGCTGACTACCTGCCTCCACCTGTTGTTGAGGTTAATAGTGCAGCTATACCTTCACTTCTCCATATATTGTCATGATGTGTGTGTGTGTGTGTGACTGCATGCAGTGAACTAAAGGCACACACAGTCCATTATAGGACGGATGCGCTTCTTAGGCACAGTGCACACTTCCTGCACTTCTCTTGACAAGTAGAGGGCTTAGCGTGCCCATGCCTTCTTTCCGACTTGGCTGATGTGACTCGAGCAAGTCAGCTGTACTGACCCACTGTTAACTGCCCTCCACAGAGTTGAAATGACCTGGACCTTTGGATTCGTTTCGCGGCCTCCGCAAAGAGTACAGCCATGCCCTTCGAGGCACTGAGAGCACTCCTTTAATTCCACAGCAATTGCTCAAGTGTAGTGAGAAACATCTCCAGGTATCCAACAACAAGCGACGGTTTGCGGGGCGTGGCTAAGAGATTTGTGTCGTCAGCGTAGAGGCTAGCTGGTCGGCAGGAGGGCGCTGGATTGTCGCTCACACAGACGGTCGTTACGATACAGGCTGAATAAGAACGGGAGACTAGTGCATCCTGAACCATTCCAGTGCGCATGTCAC
This sequence comes from Coptotermes formosanus, assembly GCA_013340265.1. Taxonomy (NCBI): domain Eukaryota; kingdom Metazoa; phylum Arthropoda; class Insecta; order Blattodea; family Rhinotermitidae; genus Coptotermes; species Coptotermes formosanus. Next base: position 14,297 of record BLKM01012105.1, on the reverse strand, counting down.
GGCTGGTCGGTGTGGCTGACTGCAAGGGCCTTCGCTGAAAATCCGAGGACAAAATTGTCACCAAGCGAGAAGGGAAATCCGGTATAGTGAGTTTGTAAAGGAGACCGACAACTCATACTTTGTCGAATATATCATTCAGAATAGGATTCTTATAGACATAACAATTAACCCTCCAGATATATGCAAGTCGGGGAGTGTCTTGACCAGTTGAATAAGAACTCTGTTTCATGGAATTAATCGTGGTCAGAGCCATAGGACTCTTTTCTACGGGATAGTTCTGGAGCGTAACATGTACAAACAATATGAAACTCCCAGCATTCAAGTCTCTGTCTGCAGAAGCTGAGGCCAAAAATTCTTCAGTCCGTTGCAAAGTGATTTCTACGGCGTGGTAGAGTTCACACTTCCAACGTGCTCGTCCCTCTGCCTTCCGACACAGACCCAACGCATTCTCAATAATATAGCCCTCGAATGGTACGTTAGTTTTGCGTGTAGAAATTCAGCTGCCTCAGATTTTCTGTCTACAACAGGCCGCTCAACTCCTAGCTCGCGGTCGACGTGTTGCCTCCGATACAGCGTGACGCCCTCGGAGACATTTTAAATGAAAAAAGGAAAAGGCTTTTAACCGTTTCCTTGGTAGAGCCGAGACAGAAGGCCGAAGCAATTTTGGCAACTTATGAGCCCTTTGTTTACGGAGACATACCTTACATTACTAATGCATACAGGGGCGCACCCAAGGTGGGGGAGGGGCTGCCGGGTTGCAGCCTCCTTCTCAATCGAAATCTAAAAATCACTCTATCATTGTATTACTGTGTCTTACCAACTAAATGCACATTTACCGTACATCCAAAAACCTATATACTACTCCGACATGTTTCGGCGCTTTACCGCCATCTTCAGGGAGTGCACCATTATGAGGTCATCTGCTTATGGGTCCGCCGCCTTCAGTCGTTGCTGAGGTCCATTTGTGGTGTTTAATCTCGTTGTGTATGCCCATGTGGGTCGTTTGCGTTGGTGCGAATAAAACTTATACACCGGACGCTAATCACATTAAAATATTAAAAATCCTTAAAATATGGTTAAAAGTCTCTTGTAAGCCGGTCACATGTTCTTCGTAGTTATTGTGCTGATATAGTCATGTGGCATTATAAAGATGCAGATGATACAAAAACACTAATCACCAACAAATGCACAAAGAGAGTTTTATCATCAATCGTAACACACTCCTACATGTTTCGACCCTGCTGGGTCATCTTCAGGGAGAACTTTTTGTTATCGTTACACTAAGGTTGCACTTTATAGTTGAGTGAGAATGTGCTGTTTACTGTGTACTGCGTTGTTTTTGGAGCCAGTACCCAGTCAACAGCACATTCTCACTCAACTATAAAGTGCAATCTTAGTGTAAAGATAACAAAAAAGCTCTCCCTGAAGATGACCCAGCAGGGTCGAAACATGTAGGAGTGTGTTAGATTGATGATGAAATTCTCTTTGTGCATTTGTTGGTGATTTGTGTTTGTGTATAATATAGTGCGCGGATATGGAACACATTAAAAATGCAGATGATCTCATAATGGTGCACTCCCTGAAGACGGCGGTAAAGCGTCGAAACATGTCGGAGTAGTACATAGGTTTTTGGATGTATAGTGAAGTGCATTTAGTTGGTATGACACAATGACATGACTGATTTCACGATCATGCATGGAATAAACAAGGCGAAAATTAAAAATCACATTTGTAGACACGATATTAAATGTTTCACGTGACTTGCCCTTCAGCCGAAATCAGCCACTGAAGTCTGCTGATGACTACTAGTAGGCGTACATTAGCATTTTGAAAAAAAATAAAAATAAAAATAAAAACTTGGGACATCTTACATAAAATAGAAAACCCAAGAAGATTAGACACTGTGATTTAAATTAGGTGCGTCATGGAATATGTAGTTATATTTGTGTGTACATAAATGCAGTTACAACCAATTTTATGTTACAGTTGTACTTACAACATAAATTTTATAACACAATTTTTAAAATCAAACATAAATTGTATATAGCCTCAGATTCAACACCCCCCCCCCCCCAGTAAATAATTCTGGATGCACACCTGAATTCGTGAAATAAAAATGTGCTCAAAATAGATTCATCCTAGCCGAGGTTGTTCATTGTTTTTGAAATGCATATTTCCTATTATTATCAGTCTGCTTTTATTGCACAGACTCAATACAAAAAGACTTGTTTGGAAAGTTATATGTATATATAAACGCGGTATGTATGCTTATTCATACTTCACTCTGAGCTTTAAAATTCGTGTTGTCCTCGTGCAGACCAAATTTTGCCGAATTTGCCCACAGCTCATGAAAGGTTGAGCGGGCCTGGTTTAGAGAATTCCAACTTATTATTCATACTGATAGTCATTTAGTTACTGAGTGAGTGGGTTAGTTAGTTAGTTAGTTAGTTAGTTAGTTAGTTAGTTAGTTAGTTAGTTAGTTAGTTAGGTAGTTAGTTAGTTAGTCAGTCAGTCAGTCAGTCAGTCAGTCAGTTAGTTAGTTAGTTAGTTAGTCAGTCAGTCAGTCAGTCAGATAGGTAGTTAGCTAGATCCTTACTTACTTACTTGCCCACTTACTTAGCCGAGCAGCTTCATTACTGGGACTCTAGGGAAGGGGTTAAGCTTATTTTCTGATCCTGACTCCACCTCTTCAAGACAACCACAAGCCGCCACTGTAATCAGAGTAAATACCGTTTAAGAGCAAATGTTCATCACAGGCTGTTATGCACGATACAGTTCACTTCACTGTAATGACTGAGGTTATTGCGGGCACTTCTTTTAGAAATTGTGCTAAAACGGGCCTTAAGTACATTTCTCCCGCACTTGATTTATCAAGAGCCGAGCTATGACTTGGCCACGGGCTGAACAATGCGCAGTTGGGTTCTCGAAAGCGCCAAGAGACTTTTCTCAAAAACCTCCAAATCGGATCTCAGGCCCACCCACCTTCCTATTCGATGGGTACCGGGCGCTGTTTCCCTGGGTGTAAAACGGCCGACACCTTGGGCTAACTACTTTCCTTCCTTAAGCGCCCATATTTGGAATGAGTGGAGCTTTACCTCCCCTCCTACATGCCTCGATGGATTATGTAGGCAGAATTTTACCTTTATATTTTAAACTTCATTTTTCACATCAACCAATTAACATAAATCAGCGCTGGTAGGAGCACGGAAAATGTTTTTTATGTTTTACAAGATATGGGTCCAGTGTTATGTGACGCTTATGCACAACGTACACCCCATCAGTAGCTCCTGTGCAGTTAGGGGATTCACATACCGAACAAAATTCTTCTGCCATTGTTTTCAGGGTAGCAGGCTGTAGATATTCATATATTGAAAATACCAGAGGCTACTGAAACCGGAACTAAGACGATATAAACGGACTGACACGTTTATACAGATAAATGAACTATTGTTGTGTTGGGTGGATGTTTATTGACAGGTATAAGTAATACAACGGTGTGTTGTATAAAATAAAAACGTATTAATTATTTTGACGGAAGTTTTTCCCAAATTCCTTCCTCCGCAGATTTATTTGCACACTAAAGATGCAGTTATTCACACTGAAGCTCGTGAAAATTTTTGCGTATCCCAAGAAAAAAATCCCTGTATAATTATGCCTACTCTCGAGAAGTAAACTACAAGGTAAAGGTAAAGGTCGCCCTGTAAAAGGCCCTGAGGGCCGAAGAGGGGGAGTAGAGGTATAGCTCTACCCGTTCGTGAGCCTCAGCACGAGGAGTGGATGGGGTGGCTAGCCCCACGCCCCAGCCGCTTTACCCCCGTGAAAGAGACCCGGTATCCATTGTACAGGAGGCTGGGTGGGCCCCAGGGCCGGTCTGGACGGGTGCGGAAAATCTCGCCCCCCACCGGCATTCGATCCCCGGACCGTCCAGCCCGTAGCGAGTCGTTATACCGACTGAGTTATCCCGGCCCGAGAAGTAAACTAAAACATGCATATAGTACACAGTGGTAATGCTGTAAACTTAAAACTGAGTATTGTAAATTGATTGAGAAACAAAGTTAATATATTCGTCAACACACGTACGTAAACAGTTTCAAAACTACACCTCGCGGACTGTACTGTACATACAACACGAGTGACTAGAACTGTCCTCACTCCGTTTACGCGCCGTCTGAACTTCTCATAGGAGTAAAGACGGAGAGCCTGGTCAGCATGACGTCATTCAGACTGGTATTTAGGTATGCCATCTTCTGGTGTCTTGAATGCAGCATGTTTACGCGCGTTTTTCTCTTAAAAAGAAAACAGAGCCGACGTGTAAATTGCTCGTATCACAGCCCTCCACCTTAAATTACACGTATTGCTTCTTATTTGCATGGATCTGACTAATTTAGGGAATTCTTAGAATGCTTCTTTTGCTGCTGCTGATGATGATAACAACAATAATAATAGTTTAATAATAATAATAACAATAATAATAATCGATCACAACTGCAACTGCTGTCGCCCGGCATTCGCCCGCCCCTTTTTGTATGTGTCACTATCTTTTGTGACAAGAAATGTTCCAAGAAATAAATAATAAAAATTTAATTAACCATGTTACCGTCTTACCAGTCGCTTTCCCAACGGTTTGCGTACTGGACAGAAAACGTGCCACAATAAATTGGCAAATTTGCTTTAAAAACAATACTTTGTTAACGTCGACGGTTATTTAGAAACTCATGCATGGCCCCTTCGTACGTCACTAATGGCAATCCCGTTACGTGATTGGTTAATGTTTGGGCCAGAGTGGGTCAGTAGTTGTGGAGACAGTAGGTTACTGGCCAGTCGAGTGCCGACATCGGCTGAAGTTAACGGAGTAGCGCGTAAAAGCGGTGCGTGTCGTCGGTTAGGTGCTATTTCTATGTTGCTTTTAATTTCAAAATGAAGTGCCAGTTGATTTTCATACTTATTCTGCTTGGTAAGTAACTTAAAAATTTATCTGTAGAACTTGGTAGTTCAGCTGTTTTTCCTCTAACGTGTTTCTTGGTTAGTGGAAAACATTAACTGCTGGTCAAACATGCTTTTCCCTACCAGACACCAGGAGAGTACCACTTCCTGGAGCCTTCATGACGATACCAAAATGTTTAACGCTGCTATGGATAATGGAGGATTTTAAAAAATGTGGCGCCGATCCCAGTGGCCGCGCGGTCTAAGGCGTAGGTCTGCTGCCGACCGCTTGCTGGGATCGTGGTTTCGAATCCCACCGGTGGCATAGATGTTTGTCTTGTACAGTGTTTATGTTGTCAGGTAGAGGTCTCTGCGACGGGCCGATCCCTCGTCCAGAGGAGTCCTACCGACTGTAGTGTGTGCTTGAGTGTGATCAAATGAAATTACAAAAACCCTCGACACCTGCTGTGAACAAGTAGGTAGGTAGAAGAGGGAAGGACTAAGAAAGAAACAAAGAAAAAAAAAGTGGCAAGTTTAATATATTTTCGAAGGACATTAACAAACAAAAATTGCATGCATGAAAAAAATTAAGAATGGATGGAATGCGGGGAATGCCTGCTGCCGTGCGGTTCAGGATCTTTTGTCGTCTCCTTTGCTGAATAATAACATAAGATTAAACTACAGAGGATTTTAATTGGCCTGTAGTTTTAAAGGGATGTGGAAGTTGGCTTCTTCAGTTAAGGAAAGAACACAGGATACGCGTTTTCGAGAAGAGGAAGCTGAGAAAGATACTTGGTCCTAAGCGTCAGGTAAGAGGAGACTGCAGGAAGTTGCGCTGTGAGGAGCTTCATGGTATTTACTCCTTACCAAATATTCGGGGGATCAAATCAAGTAGAATGAGCTGGGCGGGGCATGTGGCCCTTATGGTGGATAAGAGAAATGCGTTCAGGGATTTGGTGACGAAACCAGAGGGAAGGATACCACTTTGACGACGTAGGATTAGATGGGAGGATAATATTAAAATGGATCCTAAATAAAGGGAATGGGAAGGCGTGGACTGGATTCATGCAGCTCAGGATAAAGATAAGTGACGGGCTGTATGAACTGATAATAAATCTTTGGTTTCAGTTGAATGCTGGTAATTTTTTGATTAGCTCAAGAAGGACTGTGTGCCTCGGAGTTCAATACTTCATCATCTTACGTAATTCTCAGGATTCGATATTAAGGGAAAATATTAAAATTACTGCCGATCCCAGTGGCCGCGCGGTCTAAGGCGTAGGTCTGCGGCCGAGCGCTTGCTGGGATCATGGGTTCGAATCCCACCGGGGGCATGGATATTTGTCTTGTACAGTGTTTTTATTGTCTGGTAGAGGTCTCTGCGACGGGCCGATCCCTCGTCCAGAGGAGTCCTACCGACTGTGGTGTGTGTGCTGAGTGTGATCAAATGAAATTACAAAAACACTCGACACCTACTGTGACGTAGGTAGAAGAGGGAAGGACTAAGAAAGAAAGATTAAAATTACTGCCTGTGAGTGCAAGATTTAACGGTCTTGTAGCGGTGTCGCTGAGCACTCGAGTCTTCTGAGGTGTCATTCACACAGCGACAGAGCGGCAGGTCTCAGCAGTCTTGAATCCTCATTCGGTGTGAGTTTTTGAGTCTCTCCTGCATTTGTTATCTAACTAACTAACTAACTAACGAACGAACGAACTAACTAACTAACTCCATGGAGCAGAGGCCTTCTTGATAAGCTAACAGTTTCTCAGATAGTCAAGAAGTTCCCCGCATTTTATGGAACCCGGAGGTTCATTGCCGCATTCACAACAGCCCGCCAGATCAATCCATTCCATGCCTCCCCATCCTACGTCTTGAAGCTCGATTTTAATATTATCCTACCATTTATGCCTAGGTCTTCCAAGTGATCTTTTTCTCTTAGGTCTCCCCACCAAAAGCAGTGCACCCCTCCTGTTCCCATACGCACTACATATACTACATTATTCTTGATATGATTGCCCGAATAATATTTGGTGAGGTGTACAGATTATAAAGCTTCTCTTTATGTATTTTGCGTCGTACCAAAGGATAAGTCCCAGTTCTAGGCCTTTTGAAATATTTTGTCATATCTGAAGTTTATTATTTCATACTTTAAACCATACGTAAGCAATCCCATTACAGGCCTGGACAGGCCCTGAGGGTTCCAGGAGGTTGAGGCTCCCAGATTTTAAGACAGTCGGCACATGAAGGTGGTAAGGTTGTCAGCCTTACGCACCGGCCGCGTTTAACCCCCAGGAAATATTCCTGGTACTCATTTCCGTTAGAGACTGAGTCGACCCCAGGGCCATAGTGCGGCCGGAAGGATTATGCCAATGAAAAATTCCACTGACACCATCGGGAATCGAACCCGCGACCTTCCGGTTTGTAGCGCAGTGCCTCAGCAAACTGCGCCACCGCGCCACTTTAAACCATACGCCTATATGTAAATCAGTGGAATGTAAACTTATTACGATATTTACAAAAAACTGCATTTGCAGACCGGTTCTGTAGCTAACCAGGTCTCCTATTCAACCGTTGAATGGATCTCTTTTCCCGGGGACGAGGGGTATAATTGCAGTGGCGTGAAGTTGACGTTACCTCCACCGACTGACAAGGTGCAGAATGCATGGAGCTGTACCTCAGCTCGACATAAACATTCGTCACATGGTATTTAACTAAACACAAGGACCACCTTTACCTTTTCTACTAACCACAGCGGCGGTCACCCTTTGAAGTACTTCGCATTCCCAAGTTCCGTTACTCCAGAACAGGATTAACAGTTGTAATTGGTCTGCACGTCACTTTCGACACACCTGTACGCTCAGTAATGCGTAACGTCACGGTTGTCACAATACTATGGTCCGTGAAATACCTAGCAGAGCTGCCGGATGGACCGGGTCCATGTGTGTGAGGTTACAAGGGCAAGGTGTTCGGTCTGTGTCGTCAGGCATACCGATAAGGTCTCCAGAGCAGAACCTGTCATCAGCGGGGCTGTTAGCAGCTGCTAACAGGAAGGCTGCGTCAAGGACGCGGAGTTGAGTTTTGTGTCACGTCATTTACGCCAGTGACACTTTCAATATCGGATTCTTCTACGAAAAGACGGCCAACGCGGGAAAGTGTTGTAAATGTGTAGAATTATACGTAGAAAGTGCACATGATACAAAATTATGAGTGACCGAATATTACAGAAAAAATTTGTTGGTTGCAAAAGAGGGTGGCAAATTCTGACATTTCTTTGCAACCGAAGATTTAAAGAGCCTGGAGAATACATGTCGATCAGTGATTTTTAACTTGTAGAATACGCGTGATCTATGATGTGGACGGTCCATAACAGGACAGGCAATATACATGTAATGATAATATTGAGGCGCATTCGCGTAACCATTGTTGCCGTGGAAAAGCAATACGTATTATGTATTCTGTGTGTCTGTAGCCTTAGTTATCCAGCATGCAAAGCGCATGCGCCGTATTATATTGTCATCTGTGGCTTATCTGGCTCGCCCATATTTTTCCACATTAGCTCATAAACGGCACGATTTTCGGGAAAAAAAGTTATTGAACATAAAACGTGTGTTTTAATTTTCTCTACTAATTTTGTCTGAAGCATTTCTCATTCTAAGAAGAATTAAAACAGATATTATCATAAATGCACACAAATCTTGATGCAAAGTACCCGTTATGCTTGTCAGATTTTAATGAAACTCGAATTTTCTCGACAGATTTTATAAAAACACTCAAATATCAAATTTCATGAAAATTTCTCCAGTGAGAGCCGAGATGTTTCATGCTGACGGACGGACGGACAGACATGACGAAGCTAATAGTGACCGTCGCACTTTTTCGGAAGTTCCCCAAAATAGAGCGAACTGTGAATAGGAAATGTAATTCATAAAAGAGATGACAGAATATATAACAAAAACGGATAATGCAATCAGGAGCAGCAGCGAAAGTGAATGTGATAAATGTGAAGAAGGAATATAACAGGGGTAGAGAAATTATAAAATTATTGGTATTTATATGCATGCAAGTGTTATTATAAAACTTTTAATAATCTGTCAAACAGGCGCTAATTTCTATCCAGTTTAGCCAAATGGAGTGTGACATAAAAGCAGATGCACGTACTCCATATTTAAAAGGATTAACTTGAATATGACGTCACATACGTACTGCTCTATCACTGCGACGAGTTAAGAGAAGCAGCACTGAATAAAATTACTATGTGCTTCTCTTGTGACGTGTCTAAAATGAACATATAACGCGGAAGTAAAAACTATGATGCAATTTTGATATTTGGGTCCACACTAAATTTTTCTGCAGATTGTAATGTCCGTTTGTGTTATTCAGTATAAAAGGAACTTTACGTGAAACTCAGATCAAAATTATGGACTTTCTAAAAGTAGCCTATGTTACAGGAACGTAGCTCCACTGTGCAGATCGTTCTGCAGAAATGGATAATATTAAAGTGGCGATAACAGGTATGGAAGCAGAAGATTCATACTCGTGTTAATAAAAGCTCACGGCTGGTCTGTAACATGAATTATTTGCATCCATGTAACACAACACATTTCTTAATACACACATTTTTAATATTGTCCCCCATCTACGCCTGGGTCTCCCAAGTGATTTCTTCCATTGAAGTGTTCCGACTACAATGATGTGCGGATTTATCATCTCTCGTAAGTGAGGTTTGTACCCCTGTCATTGTACCCCTGTCATTGTACCCCTGTCATTGTACCCACCTTGATTTGAACATCCATGTGGTATTTAATGACAAGTGCAAATCTTCAAGCTCATTTCTTTCTAGATATTTTTTTTGGGGGGGGGGGGGGGCTTGTGGGCTCCTCTTTTGGGTCCGGTTACTCCCCCAGCACTGCTGAATAGCCCACAATGATCCTTCCCTTAGGATCAAATTCCAAGTCTTAACAACACATAAAAGGCTAGTTAATTTTACTTCACACATTTTCGTATTTACTGTCTTGGGCTGTTGAGATGTTGCGCTGATTATTTTGATCGCTTCCCCGTTCCCTGGCAGTTTAACTGTACACTATAAGTGAAATTATACATATTATTAAAACATAAAATACATTTTGACGGAATGAAAGTTTCACAAAATTCTAGGAAAAGTTTTTGGTTTAAGTGTGTTACTTAACGACGCTGTCAGTAAGTAAGATTATATGGCGTCTGCAGTGCCCCATAGCATCTGTGGAATGATAGCCCTACTGACAGGAAATATCAAAGTTTTGGGAGAAAAATCCCATCTCAATGCCACGTTTTTCGCCACAAATCCAACATGTGACTGAGCTATAGCGCAGCCATAAAAAAGGCAGTTTTTGACTCCATGTAATAATATATCTGTAGTGTTATTAAGGTACTTTGTAAATTCAAATTTGTATGCGAAATAAAGAAAATAAAATTCAGCGGTGTATTAAAAATATCAAAAATCGCATTTAGAAATTCAGTCCAGTCGTAGTGGAATACATATTTCCTTTCGTTACAAGTGAATAACGTGAAAGACCGAAAATTGCGTGTCTTCTACATACTGTTATAAAATGGCGTGTCTTCTGTATCCTGTTATAAAATGGCGTGTCTTCTATATCCTGTTATAAAATGACAGGAATCCTTTCTTAGGTTATTACGGAAATGCTAACTTCATTACAAGCAATTTGTTGAAAAGCTCGTTACTATTCCAAGTATGCTTGGGAATGCCGAAAAATACGGGCATTGTGGCAATCTGTGAAGAGTGCTGAGGGTAATCAAGTAATCACGCGAGTGAGTGAAAGCGTATCGAATGGGCAGCCCGTCCGAGTGCTCTGCATTGCTCAAATTGTGGGAGCAGCGAACTTGAGAGGAGGTCTGAGATTGTTATGGGGGATGAAGATTCATATGCGTTCTAGGAAATCACGCCGTGTCGGTACCAACAGAAGAACACAGTGCCTCCACCTTCTGGTTTATGACACCATATTTTCTAGTATATAGTATTAAGTGTGGGAGAGTCGTCCTGTCTCCATCTCGTATCCACCTACTAGCTTGTATTTTACGTTTTATTTTATGACAAAGTGTCTCACACTGCATTTCGAACGTTAGGATGGGCAGTGGATGATGAGTCCAGAAGGAATGGCAGTAATTCCGGGAATTTCCAAGACAAACCAAGTTTAGGATCCCGGCCGTGCCGTGGCTCAGGCGGTTAGTCGCCGGCCTCCCACCGTAGAGGCCCGGGTTCTATCCCGGATCAGTCAATATGGGATTTGTGGTGGACAAAGTGGCACTGGGACAGGTTTTTCGCCGAGTACTTCGGTTTTCCCCTGTCAGGTACATTCCACCGGTTCTCCACTACTTAGAAAAGGACAAAAAATAATCATCGTGCTCTTCATCATAGGGTTGCACAAGAAGCCTTAAAGGCTGCGGTGCGTTCGTAGTGTCTGCTGCGGGGCCATTCTCCACTAAAAAACAAAGTTAGGATCCCATTCGTCCCGGTTTTCGAAGAATATTCCCAGTTTTATGGGGTTTTAAAGGCTTTGTTGCGGTATCCCGCAAAATTCGGACGTAACATGTCCCGGTTTCTTCCCATGTCATTAAAAATACGTCATTTCTGACAATGCGTACGAAGAGTCGGATTTTCATAAGTGGGAGCAAGCATTTACATGGATAGAACAGCCGTAAACCGAGCCACTAATAGGAACGACTAGGACAGGCGTAAGAAGGTGCGTAGATTACCGATTATAGAGTCTGGGCTGAAACTGTGAAGGATGAAGAAGTGATGTGCAACGGAAAGTCAGTAAGTTAACTGACAGTCTATAGTTATTATTATTATTAACATTATTATTATTAAAGTTCTGTATCGGCCTGTCATAACTTTTTATCTGAGATGCCTTCCTATAATAATAGGATTAAAAATTTGTGTTCCGGCCGATATTCAAAACAGCACCCTCGCCAGTAAAGCAATCCCATTACAGGCCTGGACAGGCCCTTAGGGTTCCAGGAGGTTGAGACTCCCAGATTTCTAGACATGAAGGTGGTAAGGTTGTCAGCCCTACGCACCGACCGCCTTTACCACCCCAGGAAATATTCCTGGTACTCATTTCTGTTAGAGGCTGAGTCGACCCCAGGGCCATAGTGCGGCCAAAAGGATTATGTCAATGAAAAATTCCACTGACACCATCGGGAATCGAACCCGCGACCTTCCGGTTTGTAGCGCAGTGCCTCAACCAACTGCGCCACCGCGGCCCGGCAACACCATGAGGCAAAACCCGGAGGAATTCTGTATAAAATGAACGCGAGCTAGTACAAGTTACTACAGCGATATTGCCCACTTCGCACGGCTTTTCACATTATAATACAATTCAGTATTGATGGTTGTTCATATATACGAGTATATATTCTATATCCTTCGATACATTCCACTGATGTGTTCTAATAAAACTTCGGTAAAGATGGGCTAGGGACCAAAACACGTTGGAAGGCAAATATATAACAAAGAATTATTTAAAATTTGATATCTGTACTGTAATGGTATGATTTTAATCAGATTATAAGGTTCTTTTTCATGGTTCGACATCCCCATAGGAAGCCGGGGCCTCATCACTGTCTTAGACTTCGTGATCACACTCAGACACACCACACTAGGTATGACTCCTCTGGGCGAGAGATCGGCCCGACGCAAAAACCTCTACTTGACAACACACAACACTCACAAGAGACAGACATGCATATACCCAGCGTGATTCGAACCCGCAATCCCAGCAAGCGAGCGGCCACAGACCCACACCTTATACCGTGCAGCTACTGGTATCGGTAATTACAAATTTTAGTACACGGTGTATAATGAACACATTTAAAGTCTTTTCACGACTCTGTGATTAAATGGCTGACCGAAATCTCAGCGGCCTGATTGAGTGAAAATACGCACCTGGCTGCGAACCTGACTGACAGACCAACAGAATTACAGGCTAGCTAGTTAACTAACTAGCTACTCGGCCGGGCGCTCCTCCTTTGGAGCACCTCGTAGTAATTTAGGTAATAATTTTCGTGTTTCCAGGAAACCTGGAAGTTCATCACCGCCATTAAATTCCGTAATAAAATAATTTATGCCTTCCCGCTAGATCTTCCAAGATGTCTACTGCTATCACGGATGATACGTAAAATGCAATACCTCTTGCTTTATTCTCTTTAATTTCTACATCCCCCACATCGTGCCCCTCTTTGTTTCTTCGCGGTAAAAATATAATAAAAATAACAATCAAATAATAAAGGAATAAAGTTTTAAATAAAATATTTATAGAATAATGTAGCCTTTTTTTCTCGTTTTTAAAATTATGAAGTATACATAAAGGCCTTTGGTCGCCGGCCTCTCACCGCGGGACCCGGCTTCGATTCCAGGCCAGTCCGTGTGGGATTTATGATGGACGAAGTTGCAGTGGTGCAGTTTCTCTGCCAGTACTTGGGTTTCCCCCTGTCAGTACCATTCCACCAATGCCCATACACATTCATTCATCCATCACTGACGCTATGTCCCATAATTTTAGCAACTGGCAATGCCTTAAGTAAAACACAAACTTAACTGTGCGATTCATTTTAAGCAGAACACTTAACCTGTTTATTGCTTAGAATCACGTGAAATCCGTCTTAAATGTCAGCATTTTTTGGATGGACCACATTTGATTCATGTTTCAGACCCCTGGTCTAGGCTAGGCGTGCGTTTCGCTCTGTTTCAAATGTCGTTGGATTCCAAATTAATGATTGATAAATGCGCGATGCGTTTCAGGAATACGCTAGTTTTGAGTTAAATTCTGTGTAAAACAATTGTGACAGTTTGAGGTTCATACACCTTGACATTCTGCAGCTAACAAAATATATCTTCCTTCGTTTCCGCACGTCGGTCAGAGACCGCAGGTGGGGTATCACGTGACATCCATTTATGAAGCACCGCACAAACGTAGCGGAGTAAATTCACTGCACTTCCTACGACGTTTTCAGTACACACGGTTTCTCAAGCTCAGCCCAACATTGGCCCCGGCAGTATTTACTGCGCATGTCAAGTTGAGCTCGACAGACAGTCTGAGAACTTTAAATCACAAACCTACAAATGCTGGAGTACTGATTTAGCATATAAATAACAGACATACAGATGCGCGTATATCGGTTTAGTAGTTAAATAGCAAACAGTATACTCGTATACAGATGCATGTATATCGGTTTAGCAGCTAAGTAACATACAGTATACTCGTATACAGATGCACGTATATTCGTACACAGATGCACGTATATCGGTTTAGCAGCTAAGTAACATATAGTATACTCGTATACAGATGCACGTATATCGGTTTAGCAGCTACATAACATACAG
>BLKM01012098.1:0-10758 GCA_013340265.1 Coptotermes formosanus | reverse complement strand
AACCTAACCTAACCTAACCTAACCTAACCTAACCTAACCTAACCTAACCTAACCTAACCTAACGCAACCAAAGCAAGGTATTGCTTCTGTCGTCAGTTGCTTATCATTTCTGCGAATAGTGCGTGAGGTGTGGGTCGCGTCTGTCCGATTGTCCGGCCACATGTTTGAACTCCATAAGTACTGAACAGGATTAGATGAAAAAAGGCCGCAAGGAAGGTGGTTGAAATTTTAGAAAGTAAGTAAGGAAGCTAATGATAATATTAAAAATCTGATATTGAAGATAGGTAGGCTACAAGACTTGGGGGGGGGGGGGGTTTCATTTTTGGGAAAAATGGGGGGTAGATTGATGGGCGCCGTTAAATAATGTCGCTTATAAAATTAAACAGGAAGGCTACGTACTGCAAAAAAAAACCAGCTTATGTTGGTTGACGCAGCGTTCTGTTCAGTTTGACTCAAAAAATACCATATCAATATGATATGAATTATTTTTAGCACGTAGTGACCGCGTACGAAAATATAATACTATAAAATACCGACAGAACGCTCTGTTAAAAACTTATTTATTAAAGATACAACGTGTTTCGGCGGCCGCCTTAATGAGGGATCAAATATGGTGGCTGCACGCGGGAACACGTTGTGTCTTTCACAAAGACGATTTAGTAGCGTACTGTATCGGTATTCTGTAATATGTCGTGGGTTAGTTGGAGTTTAGTATTGGAGGAGCTTCACGGATGATGGGCGAATTTATTTCTGATCCAGATTGGTTTGCAGATTTTAAGACAGAAACAGAATTAGCAGTTCACAAATGAAATTCATACGCTCACTAACAGGAGTAACTCTACGGGACAGAATTAAACGTGAAGATTTGAGAAATCGGCGAGTACATGAAATGGTTCAGGAAGTTCAAAATTACCAATTTAAATGGATGCAACATGTTCTAAGAATGCCAGCTAACCGCCCGCCTCGAAAACTACTGAAGTGCAAACCTCATGGTCGCAGAGATTTGGGGAGACCACATCGCCGATGGACAGATCAGTTCCTGTAGCCGCAGAACGGGCAACGATACCCAAACTTCCAGTGGGAAGAAGAGGAAGAAGAAGAAGAAGAAGAGGAGGAGGAGGAAGAAGAAGAAGAAGAAGAGGTAGAGGAAGAAGAAGAAGAAGAAGAAGAAGAAGACATTAAGTTCAGATTGAACGTCGTCGATTTAAAACCACTTTAACGTAAAACTTAAGTTCTACAGTATTTTTTTTACAATATATTTCGACGAGGTAAGTGTAGGCTGCCTCTGTTCTTAATTAAGCACCTTACGGTCAAGGCATATAAGGGCATGGAGGTATAGCTCCACGGATATTTCATCTGTATACCAGATATGATCATGTTCACGCCACTGCTGTTTAGTCGCCGGGAATGGGCCACCGGTAACCATTGGATAGGAGTCTGGGCCGGTCGCGGGGCCGGTCTCGATGTTCTGCAGAAGACGACATCTCCTGCCCCCCCCCCCCCCCGCCGCAGATTGGACTCTCATTGCTCTGTCCAGCCTATATGGCAGTCACTATGCTGACTGAGCTATCTCGGTTCTCACGTTCTAAATCTTTTCGTTATTCTGTGGGCTTCAGTGCGGAGCCTGATGTTTATCGCGATTTGGCATGCCAAGACTGTGTGATAAAGCATGGGTCGTAATTCAGACGGTCGGCTGCCTTTGCTTCGCGTGAGTGCTTAGCTTCATCTCCCTTTCTGTCTCTCCCTTTCTCCGCGTACATTTCGTCTTTTGTTTGCACGATATTCTCAAAGTAATCGTCACGGAACTGCTCTTATTCTTACCGTCTTCCATCTCCCTCTTTCATTCACGTTGAAACGTCTTCTGTCTCGCTGATTGTGTCTTATACACGCGTCGAAGTCTCCTCCTTTGCTGGTCGGTATTGTTCAAACGCAGTGTCCAGTCAGGTTCCTGCTCTGGACTGCCTTTCTGCAAGAGGAGTGCCCTTTTATTCATCTGTGTGTTTTTTAATGTGTTTAAACTGTCTTGAGAATGAGTTTTTAAAAGAAGAGTCACGCGGATATTTGAAACGTCAAAGTGAAGAAATGCAGACTGTATTTTTGTTATGATACTTGTAGGGAAGTTCGCACAATGCATTTTTTCATTAGCAGAGCAGAAACTTACGTCTTAATTCATGGTTTTTTTCTGTCTTATTTTTTGTCCTTTATTCTGTCATTTAAAGCACTTTTTATCCGGGTGATATAATGGACGAGAGATTTGGTATCCTGTTGAATTTCGCTGTGTCCACATTTGTCGCAAAGGATTTCTTATGAATTTTAGTTCTGGCACTAGTGGACTGATTTGTAATGTAGAACAGTCCATATGTTTCGTCTTTACTGGTTCATATGTACAGTATTTTAACCCTTTAAAGACGAAACATATCTGTTTTATGTAAGGTCTCAGTGCGTACCGCGCTGTAAACACTCTCCACTTCGGTTATAAAAACCAGTCTCTTAATGTTTTATAAGGCAAAAGTTGCTGTTTGTTCTGAGATCCGCACAAAACACATAAACACAATGTGGGCACCACGTAGAATTTTTTAATGTTAAACCTGGTGGTACATAAAGCTACCGCTAGGCTTTAAAAGGTTAAGGGAGGAAGTCTGTTACGACTTCTTGCACGGAGAATATACTGCCATATTATATGTAATATATATGACTACTTTGTGGGCCGGGATGGCGCAGTCGATATAGCGACTCGCTACGGGTTGGACGGCCTGGGGACCGAATACCGTTGCGGGCTAGATTTTCCGCACCCCTCCCTAGATCGGCCCTGGGGCCCACGCAGCCTCCTGTACAGTGGGTATGGGTCTTGTTCCCGGTGGTAAAGCGGCCGGGGCGTGATGTTAACCACCCTCTCCCATATAGTGTAAGACAGAGGGTATGAAGTTATTTAAATACGCTGTATTTTATGAATGCTGAGAGACAGAGTGGTTGACGAACTATCAGCTTCTCAAGGAGCACTCCACTCGATGGAGAGAGTCGTTTATGGATACATGAAGAACAAGAAAGAGATAACATTAACGGATAACTCATTTTCCCGGTTTTACATCTTGACTGTTCACTCGTCACGGGCGAGAGGACGATTGACGTTGTTCAGTCCTGTCTTATTTCGTTTGTATGTATTTGATGGTACAGTGAAACCTGCCTGTAACGGAAGCACAAGGGACCGAAAATTTTTTCCGTTTCAGGAAGGTTCCGTTTAATACAGGGAATCAAAGTTCGGATCCTCGGGACTGATAAGGGTTGTCCGCTAAAGACAGGCTTTTGCTGTTCCCCGGTTCCGTTTAACCCTTTAAAGACGAAGCGTATCTGTTTTGTATAAGGACTCAGTGCGTACCGCGCTGTAAACACTCTCCACTTCGGTTATAAAACCAGTCTCTTAATGTTTTACAAGGCAAAAATTGCTGCTTGTTCTGAGATCCGTACAAAACACATAAACGCAATGTGGGCACCACGTAGAATTTTTTAGTGTTAAACCTGGTGGTACGTAAAGTTACCGCTAGACTTTAAAAGGTTAAGAAAGGTTTCGTTCTACTTAGGAGCGATGGTCAGTTGCGTTGTTCACAAATCTCCCGCCTGTTGATCCAGCTGTTTTATTTATTGACAACCTAAAACCAAAACAGGCGTCTCGTTACTGCTATGGATGTGTGTGGTATGTCAAGACTCTGAAGTGAGTAAGCATGTTTGTTCAGATGCCTTCTCAGCCACTTCGGAAGTGGATTGGTCGTTGTGTGCGTGTGTAGCAATTATAAATCTCATAACACAGCAGTGACGTCATTACACGTTTCACGCTAATTGCAGTCATAAATTATTTTTGCTTGTACTTAATTAAATGCATGATATTTCAAGTTCTCACAGAGGGTTTGCTGTTGGTTGAAGTCTTCTGGGATGTTACGATGTCATTCATTCCGTAGTCTCCCTTACGAAAAGCCGTAGCCTCTTCCAAACGAGTTGTCCACAGACTGCGATCTAGTGCTTCCTCTTTCAATTTACAGTATCGCCTCGTTTCCTTAATGCCGTCCAGTAGCTCTTTACGTCTTCTTCTTCGTCTTCCCGTCATTTCTATCTTTCCCTCTATTATTCCTTCAAAAAACGGGGTTTAAAAGGTAGTTCCTACGCAAGATGTAGCAATTCAGTTAGCTTTCTTTCTTTCTTTCTTTCTTTCTTTCTTTCTTTCTTTCTTTCTTTCTATTGCATGTAGGATGTTCCTTTCCTCCTTGGCTGTGTGTAATACTTCTTCATTTCTTATGCTGTGTCGACTGCAAACAGTTACCGACGGTTGGGAGGAGTGTATTGCCTTCGAAACGTCGGTAACTGTCGACATGGCGTTACATATCAGAAGACTTGAATATTCAGTAACGTAGTAGTACTTACAAGCTGCATGTCATGGAAGAAGATAAGATCAGACGAAGCGTAACCTCAAGAATTACAGCCGTTGGTCTGTGTGACGGCTGTTAGCCACAATAGGGATTCTAGTTTAAAATTTAATTGTCGTAGGTTACGCGAGAATGCGCAGTGATCGGCTGGATATGTCTTTATAACTTGCAGTGGGCTAGCGTCGGTAGTGTTGCTGTATAGCATTGTCTTCTGTGAGTCCTGATGCATGTTGAAATCTTTTCGGGCGCGTTCGCATAGTCGCCAAAAACTCCTGTCAGATCTGTCATGTCCGTTTGTCCGTGTGTAACAGTACAGCTTCCACTGGACAGATTTCTGTGAAATTTGGTATTGGGGGGACTTTTTTTTTTAAATCTGTTAAGAAAATCTTATTTTGGTTAAAATGGGATACAGATATCAGGCATTTTACTTGGAGACCTGAGTGTGTTGCGTATTGTTGGCAGCGACGACTCTTAGTGCAATAATAAAGAGAACGCATTGCTGCGTTTCAGTGGCAACAGTGGTTACTCGAACGCGCCAGTGTTACATCAGACGTACATTGCCTCTATGGTTTACGTCTGCGCCAGCAAGCTCCGTCTACTGCGTTATACGGACCTTGGCTTATGTAAATATTTTTTGTTGTTGTTACATAGAAGGTAAAACAACTGACATGTGCGTAAGGATTCTATTATTAACGGTTGCAAATAGACAGTGTATATTTGATCCTTTGTCAGTACACAGAGTCGTAATTGAATTTGTTGGGACTGGACGTGAAGCGTATTAACCTTTTAAAGCCTAGCGGTAACTTTACATACCACCAGGTTTAACAATAAAAAATTCTACGTGGTGCCCACATTGTGTTTATGTGTTTTGTACGGATCTCAGAACAAACAGCAACTTTTGCCTTATAAAACATTAAGAGATTGGTTTTTATAACCGAAGTGGAGAGTGTTTACAGCGCGGTACGCACCGAGTCCTTATATAAAACAGATACGCTTCGTCTTTAAAGGGTTAAGTAATAACCGGAGATTTTTCGTCCTGTAGATAATCACATAGCACGCGAAATCATCCTTCAAAACATGGGAGCGGAAAATACTGAAAAAGATATTTAGCCCAATGAAAGATCAAAATGGCTGGAGAATCAGAACTAATGATGAATTGCAGGTTATATATAAAAAGCCAAATATTGTAACAACAATATAAGTAAGAGACAAGAATGTGCTGGTCATCTGGTAAGAGAGTCTGATGATAGGACCGTAAAGAAAGTATTTCTGGGGAAATCAGATGCGAGAAGAAAAGTAGGAAGACGGAAGTTGTGGTGTTTGGACTGTATTGAGAATGATCTGAAATCGATATGTGTCAAGAGATGGGGGAGGAAAGCAGAAGGCAGATCCGTATGGACTATCATTCTGAAGGAGGCAGTGGTTAAACTGTAAGGACCGTATGCCTGAAAGGAGGCGGAGGAGGAGGAGGAAGAGGAGGGGAAGAAGAAGAAGAAGAAGAAAAGAAGCATAAAGTCACGAACCCGTTGAAGGAATTCTCTGCGAAACTTCTTTACCATGTCCATAAGGGCCATCGCTAAACCTTATCCTGAGCCAGATTAATCCAATCCACACACTCGTATTTGTTGATGATGGGAATCAGGATATCTCAGTATGGTCGCTACGCTACGTGCTGGACAGCAGAGGAATGGTGGTTCGATTCCCGGCAGGGGCAAGATGTTTTCTTGTCCCGTAAGCGACCGTACCAACTCTGGGGCCCATCCATCCTGTCCAAGGGTTACTGGTGGCTCTGTCCCCCGAAGGTAATTCGACCGGTACACGACCTGATGCTGACATTAGGAATACATGGGCATATTATCTTTATTCTTTCGTACGCCTTAGTGGCATGCACAGGGACACATTTAGTTTATTCTTCCAGGATTCATTCTAACATAAATTCCCACCAATGGCAGTGTACCATCAATTGCATGTGTTCGTTTTCGTCATTCAGCATCTATCTATCTATCTTTCTTTGTGTCGTTCTTGGAGCCGGGATAGCGGAGCCAGTGTTCTGACCAGACCAGGGGTGCAGAAATCCTGGGCACCTCCTCTCCCGGGCGACTAAATTTTGTACCGTGGCGCCTGATATTTATGGGCCCTCAGTCTGGAATTTGCGTCATGCCATCCTTGTGGCACCTGAAATTTTGACGTGGCTGATAAATTTTTGGAAAATCTTGGCTACGGGCTGGGCGATCCGGATTTCGTAATCTCGTCAGCAGTAAGGGACTGTCCTCTTCGCCGAAACGTCCGGATCGCCTCTGGGGCCTATCCACCCTACTATTAACTGGGTATAGGGGGCTCTTCCCAGGGGGTAAACCAACCGGGGCGTGTGGCTGACTACTCAACTCCGTCTGGTGCCGAGGTTAAGAATGGTTGCAGCTATCCCCCCCCCCCCTCCCTCTATGCATTCACGGTGTGTACACGTACAGTACAACTTGACCTTAACAATTTACTTTTTTCGCTTTATTCCTACCCAACTTCCTGTTTTCGCCTTCTCCGTTCGTGTTGCCTGTTTTTCTGTGATCGTATGCCAGTCATCTCGTTGATTTGCATTGAAACTTCTGCCTGAGCGTTGTGTCTAACTTTTTAAGTCCTTTTCCCACTATTCAACACGGTATCCGGGTCGTTAGCTCGCAGTCTGTCCTTGCTGTCTCATCCTTCCGGTCTGTGCTTACAAACTCTGTCCCACCTGTATGCCTCCCTCACGGCTGTGCAGTCGGTACATAAAACCTCCGACTCCTCAATTTTTAAACCTCCCACTCCGACTCCGGTTCCGACTCCTTCATAAAAGCTCAATATATATTATATGATAATGGTAAACCTACTAAAGTGAAAAAAGGTATCATACGACATTTTATCGCCACCACGTGAATCATCAGGCTACTTTTTAGACCTGTAACCTACATTTAAGTGTAAGTGTAATGGTTATTGTAGCTAGTATCTATTTAAGATTTTGTATCGAAGTCGGAGTCGGTGTCGGTACATTTTTTACCGACTCCGACTCCAGCCAAAATTCCTTCCGACTCCACGGCTCCGAGTCCAGAGCCCTGGCCTCGCTGCAGGGTGATTGAGGGAAGCGCGTGAACACGCTAAAATGCCGAAAGTTGCCTCATGTTCGCTTCTGTTGAGGATCACATGCAGTCATCGTAATGGAAATATTGATTGTTGCTCGTATTCGGAATCCAGTTCCCTTTCTACCATTCGTATTTTTCTATCGTGTACTGCGATTTCCCTGTCTGCGCTGACACAAAGCTTCACTTTGGTTTCCATGATGACCATTTAGTTGATGAATGAGCTGAGGTTTGAATTACGTTCTTGCCTGTAGGAGGGTTTCCATTCTCCCTTCGTCAGTTGTATTGCAGTTACATCTACGGTAAAACCTGTATGGGACGTACATACGTATTGTGTTCACCGTTTCTCTCAGTGTCCGGTTTACCGCCGGCACGCATTGTCAGTGACCCTAAGCCAGTGGTAAAAAACCTGTAAGGCTTGTTGCACCAGGGAATTCATGTTGGCCCGCAAGCTAAGTGGTAACAATGAACTGTGCGTGGCTTTCAGTGCAATTTCGTTGTGTGTGTTTGAGAATGTGGTTAATTCTGTCTGCGTAGTAGCTGTGTGCGTGTACCTGGCTTCGATTCCTGACGGGAATAGTTATTGGTATGTTCCTTACCACACCCACACCTTCCCTGGGACGTATGTGATGTCCTATCGAATGGGTATAGTGAAGCCAGGGGGAGGGTGACAGCGTTTAACCTTTTAACGCCTAGCGGTAACTTTACATACGACCAGGTTTAACATTAAAAAATTCTACGTGCCGCCCACATTGCGTTTATGTGTTTTGTACGGATCTCAGAACAAACAGCAACTTTTGCCTTATAAAACATTAAGAGATTGGTTTTTATAACCGAAGTGGAGAGTGTTTACAGCGCGGTACGCACGGAGTCCTTATATAAAACAGATACGCTTCGTCTTTAAAGGGTTAAAGCTTCCCTCTTGTCTGCTGTTGTGCTCAAGCTGTGTGCTGTGTGTCAGCCATCCAAGCCGCTAGTAGCCAGCGAAGGTTATATAGTCAGCAGTCCCGTAAAGAGGATGACTAGAAAACTGGAGGGGAATGTATGGAAGTTCGCTGGCGGGGAGGAAATGCAACAACTCGAGGGACATGTGGAGGCGGTCGATCCGTGAGGTATCATTCGTTAACCTCAATAAAAGGTAAATTTCATCCTATAACTTGCGATGAAGGCGCAGAGGGGGAGTAGAGGTATAGCTGTATTCTTTAATTTAAACCTAAGCCTTAGATGTAGGTGGGTGGTTAACGTCACGCCTCGGCCGCTTTACCCACGGGAATGTCCCCGTGCGCATTGTACAGGAGGCTGGGTGTGCCCCAGGGCCGGTCAGGACGGGTGCGGAAAACCTCCCACCGGGATTCGATTCCCGGACCGTGCAGCCCATAGCAAGTACCTACGAGTATACCAACTTGCTATCTCGCGTGGCCCCCCCCCCCCCCAATATTATTGTCCATGATGAATTTTTCTTGCCTTGGTAGGTTCGCGTCTTACTTTACGGGTGTAGCCTAGCCCTGATGTACTTTGGTGCATGATGATAAGGGCGAAATGTGTCCTATCGTATGTAGCTCTGCGCTTTATTTTGTACGAAGACGTATTCAGAACCAGCCTGCGGAAAGAACTTTTCGGCGCGTTCGCATCTAACGTTATACAAACATGACCGTATTAGCTACGCTGTGGCTGTCCGTCTGTCCGTATGTAACGACTCGAACCGGTGAATTGATTCGCGTGAAACTCAATATTGGAGAGTTTCTGGTAAAATCTGTAGACGCATTCCAGTGTTTGTTAAGCTCGTATGACAGTAACGACCAAGTGACACGAGGACATAGGTAATGCGCATGTGCCCGCATCTTTAGCGTAACCATTGAAATACATATCGGACTGAAACATCTTTCGAACTACAGTCACAGAGGGAGAAATCTGCCACCCTCTTCATGAAAATTGGTTTTATGCCATGTGACTCACGTTGTTTGGTACCAACGGTTCGGAGGAACCTGCTGCCTCTTGTCCAGCACCGACTCAAGGTACCGTCAAAACAAGCACTTCCATCGGTCGTCGCATTTGCAGGAGCAGCATTTTAGCCACCGCTCTCGTCTCATCTCTAGTTGGTTCGCAGAAAAATCAGCTACCAGTATTTTATTTTACTAACTAGAGTTTTTTTTTTACATTTTGTTTTTGTAAATTTTTAACTGTCCAAAAAAAGAGATTTGTGCGAAGTGCTGACGAATGTGGATAAAAAAACGCAGGCGAAAAGGATGGGCGACAACCAAATTTCTTTCTTAAGTGAGGCTGCAGAAAACATAGAGACGGCGCTGCTTTTGTACAAGAGGTGGAGTTGAGATAACAGGTTTATCTGAATCATTGATACCCACCTATCAAACTACACGGCTTCAAGTACCATAATCGTCATAGTTAACCCTTTAAAGACGAAGCGTATCTGTTTTATATAAGGACTCAGTGCGTACCGCGCTGTAAACACTCTCCACTTCGGTTATAAAAACCAATCTCTTAATGTTTTATAAGGCAAAAGTTGCTGTTTGTTCTGAGATCCGTACAAAACACATAAACGCAATGTGGGCACCACGTAGAATTTTTTAATGTTAAACCTGGTGGTACGTAAACTTACCGCTAGGCTTTAACAGATCACGGTGAGAGGTTCAGATCTCCCACACATTTTATAAGTACACTCGTCCCAAAATCTTAGTGTTTTCGGGATAACGGAAGAGGATGTATGTAGCGGACTGGACACAATTTTATGTTATTCATATCCTGCTTATTCTTATAATTAATACATAAACTAACTCATGCACTTAATAAATACATTCAGAAGCAACTATAAAACAAAACTGCTACGTGTTTCGGCACCGGAGTGCCATCATCGGGGAGTTATTCTGAACAGAGGAGTATATGACCAACAGTTAATCTAGGTATTGTGTGTTGGCCTTGTACTCCTTTGTTCAGAATAATTCCCTGATGATGGCACCCCGGTGTCGAAACATGTAGCAGTTTTATACTTGCCTCTGAATGAATTTTATGAAGTGTATAATTTGGTTGATGTATTAATAATCGACAAAACTTGTTTGCTTTGCGCGTGTGTATATAACTAACTAACTAACTAACCAACTAACTAACTAACTAACTAACTAACTCCATGGAGCAGAGGCCTTCTTGAGAAGCTGACAGTTTCTGAGCTGATCAAGAAATTCCCCGAATTTTATGGAACCCGGAGTTTCATTACCACA
>BLKM01012073.1:0-20423 GCA_013340265.1 Coptotermes formosanus | reverse complement strand
ACAGCAACAGTTTTGTGATTTGCTTTGTGTATGTAAATTCTTTCATATTATCTTTGAAATAAATATTAAAAAAACGCTTAGCTCTCTGTTCCGGCAATTGCCACGACCGTCAACAAGTCAGTACAACTGCAACGGTATAACGGGAGATTGGATGGCACAGTCGGTATCGTGACTGTGCCACGGGCTAGAAAAGTCATGAGGCATGGTTCAAGGCGAAGTTCACTGAATATGAATACGTAGGGCCATTCATTTATTTCCCAACTGATACAGTTCATTACAATGCATAGTGAGGGATAAGGGAGCATGTACCGTGCGCCTGCGCAGTAAACATTCACAACCGTTATATGCCGCAGTCTTTAGTGCGAAGTTTTCATTACAGCGGGATAAAATTGCCGAATGAGGACTTTGATGGCACTTAATATTATGCAATGCAATCTGTCATTACTGTGATAAGATAAAACGAGGTGAGCTGGGCAGGGCATGTGGCTCGCATGCGGCAGAAGTGAAATTTATAATGTATTTTAGTGGAACCGTAAGGGAAAAGAACACTTCTAATGGTAGGTGTAAAATAGGGGGATAATATTAAAACGCATCTTAAATAACTAGGACAAGAGTGTGTCTACTGGTTTTGTGTGGCTCAGGGTAGGGAGCGAATAGTTATTTTCTGAACAGAGTAACGAAACTTTTGAGTTACAAAAATGTGGGGAATTGATTCGAGGGAAAGCCGTCAGATTCCAAGCAAGAGACTTGCAACCTACAGGTAGTGAATAAATTAATTTACTCACTAGAATAGGATCCCTGTGTGTGGACCTTCGAACCGCCGCCACTAACAGCGAACTGCCCTAACGAACTGTGTCTGCGTTCCGTGTTCTTTGCAATCCTTCAGTAGAATCAAAAGGCGGTAGTAAGTGAACAAGAATAGGCTTACAGCTGCTCTGTTGATTAATGTAATGTTCTTTAGTAATGCACTCTGAAGAAGGAAGTACATATCAAGTGCAGGTTACGCGTAGAAGTGAGACGTTCTAGCAATGTGTGAAATAACTCAGAACGTTTACTGCAGCATAGGACAGACTTACTTGAGCGTAGTCATTTGCGCAAACTGAAGCGTAAGTACAACTTGGTTATCTAGGTTTTGTAACAAGCGTATTTTCTTCTGGCGTGTGATCCCCTATATTATTGTACAAACCTACCGGGTTGTACTCGTTAAAGTGTTCCAAAATACAAGTGGATTCAGCTGCTCAATGTTGTTATTCGAAAGGTCCAGTGCTTCCAGGTGTTCCAGTCCGCGAAATGACGAGGTGCTTATGTCTGATATGTTGTTCCCATGTAAATAAAGGAATGTTAGTTCCTTGTTATGAATAAACGTGTCTGGATTTATTACAGTAATTTTGTTTCCTGATATATCCAAATGACGAAGCCTGCCGTTATTTCGGAATGTTGATGGATGGGTATCAATTATGCTGTTTCTTTCCAAATTAAGCCATTGTAATTCCCTGTTATGATCAAATGTGCCGGGTTGTATTGAAAGAAGTTTCTCTCCTGAGATATGTAAACCATGTAGCTTGCTGTTTTTCCGAAACATTGATGGATGGATATCAGTTATATTGTTATTCAAATTAAGCCATTGCAGTTCCAGGTTGAGACTAAATGTTTCTGGAGCTATTCCGGTAATTTTGTCTCGTGATATGTTTAAATTAAGTATCCGAGTGGCATTTGCAAACGTTGACGGATGGGTATAATTTATACAATTGCTTCCCAAATCAAGCCACATTAAATTCACGTTGTTATAAAATATATATTGATGTACCGATAAAAGTTTGTTCCCTGACAAGTCTAAGTCGCGTAACCTGATGTTAGTTTGAAATGTATAGGGGTGGATGTCAGTAATACAGTTCTTAGACAATGGCAACCAAAGTAAATATTTGTTATAATAAAATGTTTGATAGTGCAATGTTGTTATGGTGTTACCATGCCGTTTCATAATCTGAAGATAAGGAAGACTATAGAAAGCTCTTTGCCATACTTTCGTTATATTGTTCTGTGACAAATCCAGATATGTCAGTGATGTGATATTCCAGCGTAGAAAGCGATCTTCCTCCAGCTCCAGATTGGTACTTCCAGTGACTCGTAGTTCCCTTAATGCAGCATGGAACCTGTGTTGCGTCATGCCTGTTTCGTCACTAAACAGATCTGTACATGTCGCCTGTTCACTCTCGTACTGACACACACTGGGACACAGGTGTTGTGAGTTCACTTGTACTGCAGTCACGATCACAAGCACGATTTGCACGATCATTGTGGGGAAATTCACGTATTTTGGCTGCTCTGCTGGAACCGTCTTCCACCTCTCTTTTAGTTCTTCTGTAAATTATATAGGCCGCGTGCTCAGTAGGAGCAGCTGATAAGTCCACGTGAATTCTGAAGTAGATAATCTGTTGCCTGTGGGGTGTGGTTTTGGAGTTAACTTCCTCTCGAAAATGTCAGCCTCTCGTATCTCACTATGTGTGCCGGATTTGTTCGGCTGCTGCTGTGCACCCGAGTGGTGATATTTTGAAATCGCTTGCCAAATTGCTGATTCAGTAACAAGATACAAGGAAAATACCATCAATCTTTTATGAACAGTATTTTGCATATTTTGTTTTACACGAATCAAGTTACATTTATTTCCCTGTATACACACTTTGTTACTTGTTCATCAATGTTTTAATGTGAACACATGGGGTAAGCCACACATCCTTTGTCACCATTCCTGGCAGACAAACAGGAAGGAACATACGTGACATTTAGAGCCTGCACATCAGTTCCTGAAGAACGTGACATCAATAAACAATATGAATCAGCGACTGTGTTAGAAAGAACTACTTTAGGAATTAGGGTGTGGTAGCGCATTGTAGCTTTGCTTATTAGACATTTGATTGCGTCAGGGTAGTACTCACTAAGTCTCCCAATACCGGTCAAAATCTTAATAGCGGTATTTCGATATTATTAATTTCTCAAACTGGCTTGCCGATGTTAATACCGGTATTGCAGTAACTCAGTTTTTCCTCAATAATTTTTGATGACAGGTGCAATGACGTAAGGACAAAATAAGTAGTTACTAGATTTAGTGTTTTAAATCAAACTTTTTTATAGTAATAAATATTCTAAAAGATAGTAAAATGCATTTATTCTAAAAGCATAAAATATACATTTGGTACTGCAAATTTTCCTTACATTTAACTTAAACACCAACAGTTTAAGCATCCACACTGCCTGTCCGAATAAAGTGAGCTCTTACGAAACATATGCAATCAATCGCCTTATCGTTTAAACTGGGTCTAATTTGGATACATATTTGACTAGCGGCAGAAACGCCGTTTTCGGATTCTGCGCTGGATGGTGCTATCTTACTGAGGTAGTCGTAGAGGAGTTGCAGGTTTGCGACCCTTATTCTGTCGTTTTCAAGGCGTCTTATTTCCTTTTTAACCACATTATTTAATCTTTGAACATTTTTAGCAGGAAAAGTTAAGAGTTTTTCATTAATTACCGATTTAGTTTTATTTTTAATGGCTGTATTTGATTAGAGTCAAGCAAGTTCTTATTTTGGAAACGATTTGCGGAGTACTGATGTTCGAGATCTCAGTTTCATGACCATATCAAGTTTTCGTTACATTTATGTTGTGTATAACAGTCCCTCATTTGTAAATTCAGTAATATTAATGATCTGTTGTTGTCGATGTTATAGCAAGTATGTGAAAAAATCATAAACAAATTATTTTTAAATTAGTACCGGAAAATCGATATTTTTATATAAATACCAGTTCTGAACGCCGGAAGAAAATGACCGCGACCCCGGTATCTTAAGACCTAGTCTTCACTGCAGAAATCATGTTCAGTTCAAGGATATTTAGAGAAATTACCGGTTCCTACGTTGTATTTGAGCACCTTCACATTAAGTCGAATACACGTCCCTTGGGAGTCGCACATTTTTAATTTTTAGTATTCATAGAGCAGAAAGGAAGAGACAAGTCCTTGATGAGTGACTCAACTTGCTGTTTCAGTTAATTTATTGGGTCTTAAGTAAAGAACTGACCATCTGATGCAGCCCTTATGTTCCGGGTAGGTGCAAGAAACACCTCTTGCAGTAGAATTTCGATTGGGTAAATTTATTTACAAAACTTGAATTAATTGTACATAATTGTCGAATTTCATTTTTTTAGGGACTACGTCACATTTTCGCAGCCTTGGGACAGTCTCGTCTCGCAGTTCGGTTGTCCACTACAGAAGGGTCACCTCAGACGTTTCGTCTGTTCCTGTATTAGAATTAATGTTGAAGGTACAACACGTTGCTCTGTCATTGTTTACCCTTACCTGCCTGAACACAAAACAACAGAATTCGGAATCCGAAGTACCTAATGATTTGCTGAACGCTGTCTGGGTAACCATGAATATGGGCTTATGATTGGGAGAGTTTCCATGTTGGTTAACATATTCTGCTGAGGCTGTTTCCAGCACATTCATTGTCATTGCATATTAATCTTTCCATCTAACAGTTCCTGTGTAACAATGACAATCTCTGCATACCCAAACTGACGCAGCATTGCGGTAGTGTAATAACGACACTGAATCGCGGTACGCCACACGAAATATTCCCTCGCCCATTTATTCCTGAAATGGCGTATGTAGAAGTCTTAAACAGCTACCATTACAAAGCAAGGTACGTTTATCTGGATACTGATAAGTGCTCAACAATTCATTCGAATTTAACCTGCAGAAGTTTTTTGTGCTTTCCAAAGGTGTACAAAGATTATTTTATTGCAACGAAGCGTGAGACAAATATGCTTCCCAGGAATCTCGCGTTATTACCTTCCACATTTTGCCATATAACTTGATAAATATTCATTTTGTTTCTGCTTCTCAGGAAGGCGTTTCATATTTGTATAATACTGTAGCACACTAGTTCAGTGCCAGTTCTGTTAAGGGCTGCTGGCCTATCGCAACTAACTGCTTGAGAAAAAAGGGAAACTGCCTCTAATTATTCAAACATGCATATATGAAAACACACAGCGTCACGTGACTTGTCACAAATACGATAGAAATTTGCCAAGACCATATTCGAAACTACTGGACTGCTACACAAGCATATCCAGTTGCATTACTCTTGCGTGAACCTACATCTGCGTACGACTGCAGTGAGACACGTGGTGGTCCTAAACCTACATCATCGTACGATTCAACTGAGGCGTATGACGACTCTAAACCTACATCTGCATACGACTGAATTGAGACGTATTTTGCCCTCGGTGCGTAGACGTCCCTATATTCGCGAGTTTTCGGTCTGTTCCGCAGTCTTTTCACAATCTTCGCCAAAATTAAACCCCCACCAATTGCACAAACCAACAGAACACCAATCACAATTAAGGCAGTTGTGGTTACTCTTGAACTGTCTGTGGTTCACGCCTCCAATAACAACGCAGTACACAGTCAACAATACATTCTCACTCAACTATAAAGTGCAACCTTAGTGTAACGATAAAAACAGTTCTCCCTGAAGATGACCCAGCAGGGTCGAAATATGTAGGAGTGTGTTACAATTGATAGTAAAACTCTCTTTGTGCATTTGTTGGTGATTAGTGTTTTTTAAACAACAAAATACTTTGTTAGTTATAGTACATAAGTGCTACTTTAAAATAAGGACATCTTACTTAACTGTTTCATAAATATGGTCTGTTGCATAGTCACACTCGGAGCTCAACTCTGTCAACCATCTAGATGGAACAAGCTGGTATGATGCCCCTGGTGCGTAGACGTTATTGTTTTGGGGAGCATTCGAGCCAAATCTGAGTCTCCTTACGAGCACCACCAGAACGATGCCTCCAGCAATGAGAGTACAAGCCGACAGTACACCAATCACGGTTAAGATGGTTGTCATTTGGGAAGGGCTTCCGTAACTGTCACTGATAACTAAAGCATCCGTTGTCTGGTTGTCGCTGTCAGGAAAGCTGTGACTGATACGTAATACCGTCGTTGTCTGGCTTTCGCTCGCAGGGAAGTCCGCGGCACATTTGGTTCTGCATCTGAACTCCAGTTCACAACTGGTGTCGTCAGATTTGGCTTGTCGCTGTCAGGAGTTTCCACAGACGTAATTCTGTCAGGGCACAAAGTTCCTATCACGTCCCATGTGCTTCCCCTGACGTGTTCTGGAGACGCACAATTCAGCATTAGTTTGTGTTTCAGTTCCCACCAGGCTTCACCTAAAGCTGTACAGTCACAATTCCACGGATTCCCTGACAGGTCTCTATCACCTGTTGTACGATTCAACCACTTCACTGATGCGGCATCCAGCGAGTCCAAACGGTTTGAACTTACATTCAGTAACAGAAGTTCGAAAGTTGGCGTGGAAGTGTCAGAATGTCTGCTATACGGGAAGTATAATTCGAAGTTGAAAAAACGTATCTTGTTTTGAGCCAGGTTGAGATGTTTCAGTTTGGACACTTGGTGTTTCTGGTGGTTGGTACTGTTTGAGAATAAGTCAAACACAAGTGGATTCAGATCCTCAATGTTGTTATTCGAGAGATCCAGGTGTTCCAATTGTTCCAGTCCGTGGAATGCTGAGGTGCTTATGTCTGATATATTGTTAGCGGAAAGGTAGAGACCCCGTAATTTCGTACAGTCACTGAAGAGATCTGGTTCGAGACGTTGCAACATGTTCCCCGACAGGATGAGCGTTTCCAGGTGCCCTTGCTTCCTGAACACAGAGTTGTCAAGGGATCGTATCCTGTTTCGTGACATGTCCACGTGTATTAGATTCATTCCAGGAAAGAGACCTGTCTGGTTAACGTAGGCAATATTGTTACCCGATATATCCAAACGACGCAGCGCTTTGTTGCTTCGAAATGTTGTCAGAGGTATGTCACTTATACTGTTGCACTGCAAATCAATAGACTGTAATTCCGTGTTATAATTGAATGTGTGTGAATTTAATGAAGTGATTTTATTTCCTGATATAATTAAGAGACGGAGCTTGCTGTTATTTCGAAATGTTGAGGCATCAATATGTGTAATGCTGTTCCTTCCCAAGTCAATATTTATTAAACCCCTATTGTAAATAAACGTTTCAGGATATATTGTAGAAATTTTGTTCTGGCTCATGTGTAGAAACTTTAGCCTGCTGTTATTCCAAAATGTTTTTGGATGAATAGCGGTTATCCTGTTTCTTTCCAAGTGAATGGTTTCCAGCTCTGCATTGTGAATAAATGTGTCTTGGTGTATGAAGGTAATTTTGTTCCCTGATATGTCTAAATGGCGAAGCCTGCTGTTATTTCGAAATGTTGACGATTCGATATCAGCTATACTGTTGCTTCCGAAATGAAGCCATTCTAATTTCCTGCTGTGACTGAATGTGTCTGGATTTATTGAATGAAGTTTGTTTTCTGATATATCCAAACGACTTAGCCCGCTGTTGTTCCGAAATGTTGACGGGGGGATGTCAGTAATATTGTTCCTTTCCAAATCAAGCCCTTTTAGTTCCCCGTTATGACGGAACATATCTGGATTTTTTGAAAGAATGTTTTCTGATATATCTAAACTACTTAACCTGGTATTATTTCGAAATGTTGACGAAATAATATTAGTAATATTGTTTCTTTCCAAATCAAGCCATTCTAATTCCCAATTGTGACTGAATGTGTCTGGATTTATCGAAATAAGTTTGTTTTCTGATACATCTAAATGACGTAACCTGATGTTAGTTTGAAATGTTGACGGGTGGATGTCAGTTATACTGTTATTTGCCAATGACAGAACAGTTAAATTTGTGTTGTGGTAAAAAGTTTGATAGTGCAGTGTTGTTATACTGTTACCACACAGATCCAAATCCTGAAGATAAGCAAGACTGTAAAAAGCTCGTTGCCATATTTTGGTTATATTGTTCTGTGACAAATCCAGATATACCAGTGATGTGATGTTCCAGCGTAGAAAGCGATCTTCCTCCAGCGCCAGATTGGTAGTTCCAGAGATTCGTAGTTCCCATAATGCATCATGGAACCTGTGTTGCGTCATGTTTGTTACGTCACTAAACAGATCTGTACATGTCGCCACTTCACTGTAGCACTGACACACAGTGGGACACAGTTGTTGTGAGTTCACTTGTACTGCAGTCACGATCACAAGCACTACCTGCGCGATCATTGTGGGGAAATTCACGTATCTTGGCTCCTGTTCTCGAACTGTCTTTCATCTGTCTGATAATCCTGCTGGTAAATTGACTTCTGTACGTGTTCTGTAGGAGTAACTGATATAAACGTGGAGTATAACTTCTGTATCACGAAGGGGAGCGGGGCTGTGAGTTATATTGCTGTCGTTTATCATCAGTCAAGCAGTGATCAGAGATTACAGAAAATGCAAGTCTAAAGACATTACATCGAGCAGGATTTGTAGAATTGCTACCGCACAGTAGAGTGGCGAGACTTTAAAATTTAGACTGCCTTGTGTTACCGTGACAGTTTTGTTGGTAGGAATTAATGTGTGTTCACATTCGGCCCGAATGTGAACACACATTCGGGCTGAATTTGACTTCAATGTACTGATTTGGGCCGATCCCAGTGGCCGTGCGGTCTAAGGCGTGGGTCTGCGGCTGCTAGGTTGCTGGAATTGCGGGTTCGAGTCCCGTCGGGGCGTGAATATCTGTCTCTTCTGAATGTTGTGTGTTATCAGGTAGAGGTTTCTGCGTCGGGCTGATCACTCGTCCAGAGGGGTCCCACCGAGTGTGGTGTGTCTGAGTGTGATCGTGAAGCCTCGATAATGAGGATACCCTGGCCCAATAGGGGCTGTTGCGCCATGGGAAAAATACTGATGTGGTCCGCTAAACAGAAATCGATTTATCAAGAGAGTTTTCTAATTTCTCGTCAGATTTGTTTGTAAAATATGAATAAAGAACGTCAGGGGGTTAACCTCCACTGACCATCTGTATATAAGTGTTGTCTTTATGCCATGTAAACCACCTGTTGCTCACTATTAGTTTCAATCAATATGTGTTCAGTTTCAAATAAGGTTTTTCCACGAGCGAAACTTCCAAATGTTTGTCTGTGCATGACGGTAACTAAGTAAATCCTGAGTTATGGATTTTTCTTTTGTTCCATTAGAGTGTCTGGTAACATTTACAAATCGACGAAATACAGAAATATCGCTTGCTGAACGCAATAGTTGCACATTTCAAAATTGCCCATTTGGAGTTGTGCCACTATTGCAGTCAGTGACCGAATTAACCATTTTGTATTGAAAGGTACTTAGGATGTGCGTGTGCGTGCGTGCGTGCGTGTGTGTGTATATGTCGGTTGTATCGTAGTCTCTGTAGAAAGTAGATAAGAGAAATTGTCTCTGAGCACTCTGTTGACTGTGAACCGTTGCAATTCAGGGGCGTCTTCTCCAGGTGTGGTAGCTGTGCGGTGCACACCCTATGTAGATTCATCCCCAACATGTGTTTGTAAACGAGTGATTTAATTTGCGCGGGCGAGCTGTTATGTCCATGTCGTTCTACAGGGTTTCCGCACATCTTCGGTGCACCTCCACGCGAGGAATTAGCTGCGCTGGACCCTCTCTGCACGCCGCGTATGTATTATTTCTGCTGGTGGCGCAGCTGTGTGGCGCGAGACGAGACTGCACTCGTAGACACAGAAATGCGTGCTGCCTCTCGTAAGCACAGATTCACCAGTGTTGAAGTTTGTTATGTAGCAGGCTGGAGAGTGTGTCGCGCCACGAAAACTTTATCGCGTTGTTATCCTTTTATTATTTTTTACAGTATTTCACATCATACTTGTATTTAGAGAGTATGCTGTCTCCATCATCATTCTACAGCGTTTTAAGATTGATTAAAATGGCTGAAAATAAAACTATTAAAGTACTGTTAGGTAATCCATTTTTGTTGGTACTGGTAAAATGACGTTTGTCGAATACGTTTTTAAAAATTGCCAGCGAATATTAACCTAACGCTAAAAGGCAGCACACCCATGTCTTATACACAGCAGACGCCACTCTTGCAATTCAGGTAAGGAAAGACGATTGTATTTTGCAGGTGGTTGCGGTTATATCGCTCACTGAATGTAACAGTGGCACAACTCCTAATGGGTAGTTTTTTTATATGTGACATTATTGCATTCAGTGAGGGAATGATTGTGTAATTAAGTTGTTGTTAGTAATCAGACGCTCCTTTGAACCACTTTTCGTAAATATTCATATGGACTGGGTTATTTACGTGATCCTTTTACCTGTAAGTGTTCAATCATCACTTCTGCCCTTCCCCAAACCATTAAGTGGACAAATCAAACAAACGTAAAGTGATAGCAGTTTTTACATAACCGATAATGTCAAGCGTAACTTTCCTTTAGCAAACAGTGATACACGACGTGTCACTCGCTACTGTAAAGACGCTTACTGATAAAATACAGCATTTATTTGAGAGACTGAATTTATTTTCGCAGCACTGAGTCCATTTCCACTGTGTGAATGCTCAAAGACTGCTGGAACTTGTAACAGTTTTTCTGAACCGTTTAAAGACTAAGATTAACCGTAATTGTATCTAAAGACTCAATCCGTACCGCGCAGTAAACACACTCCGTCTCGGTTATAAAAACCAGTCAGTGAATGCTGTGTAGGGAAATAATCGCTGTTTGTTCTGAGATCCACACAAAACACATAACTACACTGTGTGGGCAGAACGTAGAATTTGTGAATGTTAATTAACGTTAATTATATATAGATACCCAGTCCGTACCGCGCAGTAAACACACTCCTTCTCGGTTACAAAAACCAGTCAGTTAATGCTGTATAGGGAAATAATCGCTGTTTGTTNTCCACACAAAACACATAAACACACTGTGTGGGCAGAACGTAGAATTTGTGAATGTTAAACCTGGTGGTACACAAGGTAGCCATTGGGCCTTAAACAGTTAATATCAAATTTGTGGTTCTCATGGCTTTGACTGTAAAGATCATGGCCTTTTGTCGTTTGGCGTCTCATAGATTGATCATGCCGTTAATTTAGCGGAAGTGGAGGGCTTAGTGTCTTCGGCTGGTCCCTGTGTTTCGCCTCTGCAGGACCCAAAGCCGGACTTCACAGTAACAGAGTTTAGCTACGGCAGACGTAGTTTTCTTTCTTTTTTTCTTTCCTTCTTTCTTCCTTTCTTCCTTCCTTCCTTAGTCTGACCTCTTCTGCTTACTGGTTGTAGGTGTAGAGGGTTACTGTTGCACTTGATCACACTCAGATGCACCACACTCGGTAGGACTCCTCTGCACGAGTGATCGGTCCATCGCACAGACCTCTACCTGACAACACACAACACTCACAAGAGACAGGCATCCATGCCCCGGCGGGTTTCAAACCCGCAGTCCCAGCAAGCGAGCGGCCGCAGACCCATGCCTTAGACCGCGTGGCCACCGGGATCGGTGCAATAAATTACAGCTCTGTACAAAAATGTAAATAGTAACTCAGTTGTGTTGACACAACTGAAGTTCAGTGTAGCAGTACTGCGGTGTGTACGGGCAGCAGGAATACACAGCGTTCTCTGAACTTTCGTTACATTTAACTCAGTATGGTGCATCCCATTATGTTTATATACAGAGACACCAAGGATGGACAGCCAAACACAACAGTTATTTATTATTTAAATTTCAAATTCAGCTACATGTTTCGACTTATGTTAAGCCATCCCAGGCTATGTATACATATATAAAAAGTATAGTATACACAGTATCCGGAATCTTGTTAAAAATTGAGATATCATTTTTTACATGTTCTGGGTGCATGTACTTATTAAAATATTATGACAGAGAATATTATTAAAACATGATTGAGTTATGATATCTTGTCATGCAATATTCAAGTCTTGGTAGCCGCATTTCTATGTACATTGCTAGGCAGTGTCATTAGAGCTGAGAAAGGAGACCTATAAAGCCTAATTCATTGCCATCTGATGTCCGTTTTTCATACTATGCTAGGTAGCACTGCATCAGAACGTCCCTTATTGTATGCAGCTGGTCTATGTCAGTGAATTATATTTGTTACGTACTGCGTAAACTAAAATTTTTATTAACGTAGCTATTATTTTCTTTAAAAATTTGCAGAATAAACTACGTTGTCGTCTTACTGTATCTCACAATGATTGATATGGTACAAGCTGGCTGTGCTTCCGAAACGTCATATATATCTAGTATACTTTGGACGAAGGAAGGTGTCAGAAGAAAAACCTTTACTTTTCAGTGGCGCAACATCTCTTAGTGGGCCAGGGCTTCACGATCACACTCAGACACACCACACTCGGTAGGACTCCTCTGGACGAGTGATCAGCTGACGGAGAGACCTCTACCTGACAACAAACAACACTCACAAGAGATAAACATCCATGCCCCCGCGCGGGATTCGAACCTACAATTCCAGCAAGCAAAAGGCCGCAGACCCACGCCTTAGATCACGCGGCCATTGGGATGGGCCGAAAAATGTTATAATGCATGTGTATACATGGTTATTGCATTGTCACCACGTTGTCATTGTTCGCATTTGTACTTCACTGTTTACTGTTTGCCTGCTTACAGTCCCTCTACCATGGTTTGCGGCCTGCTTTTCTGTTGATATTCACCTTTTGTTACAAACGTACATTTTATGCATTGTTCCATGCTGCATGTGTTATCTTCATGGCAGTACCTTTACTACTGGTATAATGGCGTGTGACGTCTATTTAAAAATGGATGTCCAACAACAACAACAACAACAACAACAACAACAAAATGGAGTTAAACACACTGAAATCA
Source organism: Coptotermes formosanus (assembly GCA_013340265.1). Taxonomy (NCBI): domain Eukaryota; kingdom Metazoa; phylum Arthropoda; class Insecta; order Blattodea; family Rhinotermitidae; genus Coptotermes; species Coptotermes formosanus. Next base: position 7,640 of record BLKM01012073.1, on the reverse strand, counting down.
ACAACAATACACTTGTGCTAATTTTTATGTTTCAACTGTACTAGTTAATTGTTTCGTAAACGTGTCCTGTTCTTGCGTCAACAGTCTTTGAATTCGGACTTGAATCCATGGGATTCGAAGAATCTATCTCTGTAAGAGGAATGTGTGCGTCAAAATGTTCAGTAACTTTCGAGCTTTTCCTCTGTTTCTTCAGTACCTGCACCAGAATGAAGCCTCCGCCAACAGCTGTACAAACCAGCAGTACGCCATTCACAGCGAACAGCGTGGTGACTAATGAAGTGTCCGTGTCTTCCGCACTCCCGCTGCAACCTGCAGATCCTGTAGTTATGCTGTCAGTAACAACTGACGTTTTCTCACTTCCGTTGTCGCTGTCAGGAAGCACTGTTGATGTTACTGCTCGTGTATCAAGGCAGGTGCTTCCTATCACTTCACATCTGTCTTCTCTCGAGTGGTCTACGAGCGCACAAGGCAGTGGCGGTTCGTGTTGCTCTTCGCCCCGCGCTTTTCCTAGCCCCCAGCACTCACATGCCCCCGGATTCCCAGTAAGGTCGATAACAGTTGTTGTGTGAACTAGCCATATAGCTGATGCAGCATCCACAGAATACAGACAATTTGAACTTATATTCAGGTACGCAAGTTGGAACGTTTGAGTGGAAGTGTCAGAGTTATTGCTCGTCGGGAAGTATAACTCGAAGTTGAAAGACCGTATTTTGTTTTGAGCCAGGTTGATGTGTTTCAGCTTGGACACTTGGTGACTCTGTCGGTTTGTACTGGTTAAAGTGTTCTGAAATACAAGTGGATCCAGCTGGTCAATGTTGTTATTCGAAAGGTCCAGATTCCGTAAGTTCGTGCAGTCACTCAAAAGACCTGGTTCGAGACTTTGCAACATGTTCCCCGAGAGGATGAGTGTTTGCAGCTCCCCTTGTTTCCTGAATACAGAGTTGTTAAGGTGTCTTATCCTGTTTCCTGATATGTCCAAATACTTTAGCATACTCTGTGCTTGTAAACGTGAAGCATTAGTATCAGCAGCACTGCAGCGCACCCATGCGTTGGGATACAGTACTGCTTGTGCAGTCAGACACAACACCGTCACCACGATCACCATGGCTCACACTCTTGGCTGTCGGCACATTCAGACTGTCTCTATCGGCTTCATACGCCTTCTGCAAATTAGATTTCCTCTCGTGCTCACTATCAGCCGCTGATAAAGCAATTTGGGGTGCGGCTGATAGTTGTGTTCCTCCCGACGGTCTGCTCTTGCGTCATGGCTAGACACCGAGACTCGTCGCGGTCTGTACAGCGTACGCGTTCAGCTGCTTGTGTGAAGTGGACTGGCGAAATTTCTATGTCTTGAGTGATGAGTAGGTGACAGCTTTCAGACAAAGGTTTCGAACGGTAATGATACTCTATAATTATACGTTCGAACACATTATTATACTTATACAAGTACGTGTTTCGAATATATAATTATATTCGTATAATTGTGTGTTTCGAACGTATAATTATACTCGTATATGCTAGGATAATTATGTGTTTAGAACATACACCCATATAATTCCTAATCGCGCCATATAAATTCCGGTCCACCCCCAGGTTTAGTGTCTGGGCTCAGCCCTTTCGATCCGCAGTTACCTTTACAAGACGTGCACTATCACGTCACAGTTCAGTTGTCCTTCCACGCGACGTCACGGATCTAAGAGCTTTACAATTGATTTACGCCGAATCTTTAAAAATATTGCGTTTTGAATAGCGTTTTCCATAATAGTCCCTCCCCTTTCTTCTGTCTTTTTGTTAAAGACTACTCAAACAAATCCATTCTAAATTTAGCAAGAAACCTTTCTATTTCAGTCACACGCTTAAAAGCTCTAATTTTACGTTGCAACATACTTCACATTCAAATTAAATAACGCCGTTAAAAATTTTTGGAAGTCGTCGCTAGGTCATTCACATGTAGAAACATACAGTTCAACCTGTTGCCTTTTGTGCGCGTCGAACTTTGTCTTTCACATAAGGGGAAAAAACAAATAGAAGGCATTTGAAATCAGACGGCAAAATAGAATATTTACACCAAAGACAGATGTGGCATTAACATGACAAACATCGCACAAAGAGCATCTTCGTAATTTGCACTACGTAAAACATAACTATGCTTTTGAGATATTCGCTAATGGCTTGGAGGGGGAATGTAGAACGCATGTTTAAGGTGACAACATATACTGAGTATGGATAAGGAAAGCCGACTGGAAAAGAAAATTTGGGAGAACTAGATGTGGATGATAGTGAGAACTAAAAGTGGGATTTCAAATTGAAGTGAATTACTGTGTTCCAGGTTATCGTTCTGCGAAAGGGATAGTGCAGTTCCATCTTCCAGAAAAGGTGCTAAATTTGGAGCCACTGTTAGCTGCTGAAAGCTTCTGCTACGTATACTGGGTTAGGGAGTTAAAAATCAATGTTTGTGTTGAACACACACAATATATTCTGTGTAGGAAAATTGCCTGTTGTCACACTTAACATCCATAGTTACATTTTTAAACTACAAGCAAATTTAATGACACACTTTACTGCATTTCCTTAAAACCCTTCACTGCCATCAGAGGCTGACAATAAATGAACAAGAACAAGATACCACACCTGTGTTAAGCCCAGTGTGGTGTTTTGCTTCAAACATGCACCACGAAGAAGGAGATACACCAGAAAACACAGAGCATGTGCACGGTACACACAGAATAAAGGGTTCCTGCAACGGATAAATTAATTAATAACACTTTATGGAATGTATCGTGACGTAGAAGTGTTTAAACAAACGCCATTAAAGCACAGTCAGAAATTATGTAACATCACCTATTTTTTCACTATCCCAGCATGCTTCGCCCAATCAAATAACCATCATCAGGAAGGAACACAAACTTACGTATGACGTAGGCCCGTTCAGTTCGTACCTACAAGATATATATTGTTTACAAAACAAAGTGGACTATAACCGGTATGCGCCCCTAACAATATACGTGTTTTGCAGTTTCTTCTAATTGTCATTTGTATTCAGGAATTCCAGTTTATTCAGGCATTGTCAATTAACTTCTGTGTAAGAACCGTTTAAAAGTACAAATGTGTTAATATCAAGTCGTTGCATTTGTTTTTGCTGTGTGTTAACATGGTTGCTCGTATATCTGTATGTTTTGCAAATGTTCTACACAACCGTAATCATCACCCGACTGTTCATTGTTCCATCAATGACATTTTACCGGTATCCTAATTTGATGAGTTGTTATGTAAATGTGCTGAAATACAGTGTTTGTAGGTTGCGGTTAGAACTGCAATTCTGATACAGCATAAATGTACAGTGAGTCAGCTCAGGGGCCACTATAAGAACTGCTTAACATTTAAATGACTGTCATAAAGTTTTCAAAACATACGCACAGTAAAGCCAAAAGTTCAAAGGAAAGTAAGGGGCATGTATACAATGCCAAAGTAGGAAAATTTCTGGAAGCTGGTAGGGAAATATCTACACCTATACGCGAACCTTGTTTTATAATCTCATGAATTAATTTACCCGCAATTATGTAGCAATTATGTAATAATTGCTCATTGTAAAGTTTACATTATTTGTAACATTTTTAAAATCAGGCTTAATAATATGGGCATGAGTTTCGTGTAACTATGTTATGTTCATTTCGTATGTACCGTGTCCGTGCATTGTATTATACTAAATAATAACACCAACTAATGCACCAAAAAATATATATAATTTTATTCTTAAAAGTCTCCTACATGTTTCGGCCGAAACATGTAGGAGACTTTTTTTAAGTGGTGAAAGGCACTGCAGCAGACGCTAAGGACGCACTGCAGCCTTGAGGCTTATTGTGCAACCCTATGATGATGACGACGATGATGATGATTATTGTTGTCCTTTTCCAAGTAATGGAGCACCGGTGGAATGAAATTTGCCGGGGAAAACCGAAGAACTCGGGGAAAAACCTGTCCCAGTGCCACTTTGTCCACCACAAATCCCACATGGACTGGCCCGGGATCGAACCCGGGCCTCCGCGGTGGGAGGCCGGCGGCTAACCGCCTGAGCCATGGCACGGCCTTGGAGACTTTTAAGAATAAAATTATATATATTTTTGGTGCATTACTTGGTGTTATTATTTAGTACGTTGTGTTGACTTTTAAGGTGGCTTAGTCGCGACGAAAAGCGTCTGTCAGATTTGTATGATACGCATTACAAAACGTTAAATATGGTGAGTATATACCTTTGTATGTCACACCTAACTGAATTATATTATTTCATGTATTTATACATAAGGTGGGATACTGACAAACTTGCACCTTCGGCGCAAGGCACAGTAGTTGCAGTTGATATAGCGTGCTCTATAACACACTGTAACTTAATTCACACACTTTTGTGCATGTTTTTATAATTTACATAGCTTCAACATAACGAAGCATTAGGCAAATTTTCGCAGCCGCAGGTAATGTAACATCGGTATTGTACGGTGCCCCGGCAACAGTGCCGGCCTTAGCAAACGTGGGGCCCGACTGCAGTCCTTGTGGCGGGCCCCTAAACGTCATTGTGCGCGGCAAAGAAAAGGACTAACGTTTTGGTACATTAACGTAAGTTAGGACGAAAAATTAAAATGATGCATGCTTTATCATTTTTAAAAAAATTACTAACGCGCCAATCCCCCATGATCGCGGGGCCCCCCGTAAGTCTGGGGCCCGATTACGTCAAATTGGTCCAATCAGCCTAAGGCCAGCTCTGCCAGGTAAAGCGATATTATTAAAAATAACATAAAACTTGGTATGCTATTTCTAATTCCTCAAAAGTTTCGCGATAGTTCCATAGTATTTCTGATACAGATGCAGCCTTTAGTGTAACACAGTGTTGCATCCTTGACCTGGCCTATAAATCAACATTTCAAAATCCACATACTTAAACACACATGCAGTGACTTAGCTCACACACGGTAGGTGTATGCTACTTGCGAAACACGCACTTCCTATGTAACTGTTTCATAAATACTTTCAGTTTCACAGACACTCGTTGAATCCAGCTCCATCAGCGGCCTAGTTGGAGCTTTCTCATATGATGACCCTGGTCCGTAGACGTTGTCGTTCTGGGGGACATCAGAGCTGTCCCTCAATTTCTTTACGAGCACCACCAAAACGATAGCTCCAGCGACAAGAATACAACCCGCCACTACACCAATCACAATTAAGATGGTCTTCATGTAAGAACTTCCTTTCCTGTCATTGACAGATAAAGTGTTCAGATTCGAGTTGTCCGTGTCAGATTCCACAGCCGTAATTCTGTCAGGGCACCATGTTCCTACCACGTCCCATGTTCGTCCACTCAAGTGTTCTGGAGACGTACAGTTCAGCGTCAGTTTGTGTTTCAGTTTCCGCCAGGCTTCACCTAAAGCGGAACAGTTACAGTTCCACGGATTCCCTGTAAGTTTTGCTATCACTCCGAGCTGTTCTAACCAGGTCGCAGTCATGTCGTTAAGCGAGTCCAAACGATTTGAGGTTAAATCGAGAAATTTGAGTTCGAACTTTATGGCTGACATGTCGTTCTCATATCTTGACTGTTGTACCAGTTTGAAAGACTTGATCGCATTTCCAGCCAGGTTTACGTATGTTGGTGCCGACACACGGTACGCACGTCTGTCGCCTGCCAAGTGATAAAATAGACTGAGTTCCTTAATGTTGTTACTCGAGAGATCCAGTTGATGTAATTGTTCCAGTGCGCGGAATGTCTCACTGTCAACTGCTGAAATGTTGTTCCCAGCCAGAGACAGGTACTGAAGGTTTCTACACTTGCTAAAATATTGCGAATCGAAAAGCGTTAATTGGTTATCAGAAAGTATGAGTGTTTGCAACTGAGTTAGTGTACTACATACAGAACTATTAACTACACTTATTCTGTTTCTTGATAAGTCTAAATGCTGTAAGGTTGTCTGGTTTGCTACGGCTGGTTGCCCAACGTCAATATTGTTCTTGGCCAACGACAACCATGTTAGCTTCCTGTTATAGTACAACATGTCTGGTTTCATTGAAACGCTGTTTTGTGTCATGTCTAAATGCCTTAGTTCAGTCTGGTTCCGAAATGTCTGCTGGTCGATATCTGCAATGTTGTTGTTGGCCACTGACAGCCACTGTAGATACCAGTTGTACTGAAGTGTATCCGGATGTATTCTTGTTAATTTGTTGTCTGATATGTCTAAGTTGTGGAGTGCCCTCTGATTTTGAAAAGTTGAATTATGGATGTCACTGATTTTGTTGACGGCTAACGACAGCCATATTAGACGTCTGTTGAAATTAAATGTGTCTGGTTTTATTGAGAGGATTCCGTTTCCTGATATGTCTAAATGATCGAGCCTGTCTTGATATTTAAAAGTTGATGGATCAATGTCGGCGATCATATTATTGGCCAAAGATAGCCACACTAGATTCCTGTTGTACTTAAATGTGTCTGCTTTTAGAGACCTAATTTTATTTCCTGATATGTCTAAGTGACGGAGTGTGGTCTGGTTTTGGAAGGGTGACGGATCAATGTCAGCAATACTGTTCCTGCACAACAGCAGCCACCAGAGATCACGGTTGTGACGAAATGTGCCTGGATGAATTTTAGATATCTTGTTATTGGACAGGTTCAAATACCAGATGTGCGAAAGATTCGTTAGGGCATCTTCGGAGATGCTGTCAATATTCGAACTAGATATGTTAATATACAACAACGATGAGGTTTTCCATCCCGAGAAACTGTCGTACTTTAACTCGCCTGTTATCTGTTCTTTCAAGCCCTGTGCAAACGTCTCTGTCCCTGTATATGTTTCTTGAATCAGATGGTGTGGGCATACTGGTGGCGCCTCAGTGTCGCACAAGCACACACTTGGACACAATCTTTCGCCTACTGTAGACTGTTGTCCAGTCACGAACACACACACCAACACAAACACCACATCCAACATTGTGCCACTGCCGCTTCAGTGCGTGACACACACTGCCCTGTCATTATCAGACTGTACTTCGGTTTGTTTGATACGTTCTGTATCAGTAACCACGTGACTGTGATTACCTGCCACTTAGAAATGTTCTTTTCCTTGAGACAAGAAAGTACCTGCTTCGAATTCTTGTGTGCACAGTGTGTTCAGTATGTTGTAACTTGAAGCGTATGGTTATGGTTATGGTAACAGTTGTGAATTATGGTCTTGATGAAAGTCATGCTGTGTAGTTAGCAACAACATGGCCCGACGTTTCGAAAGAACATAGCGTCTTCGTCTTGAAGGGTGGTGGGTCCTAGTAGAGGGAACTACCAACCCTTGAAGGATGAAGGTGGTACGTTCTTTCGAAACGTCGGGATATGTTAAATTGCCCGCTATACGACACAACATCCTCGACGACCAGTGCTGTAGAAACCTTAATACAGTACTGCGTTACCACGAATTTAAGACGCCTTCTAATTTAAGACACTCCCGCACTTTTAAAAGGGGATATTTACAAAAAACAGTTTTTCAAGCAAATTCACATCACTGTGAGCAAAAGCATGACAGCCCTAAGCAGGAGTTGTCTCCTTACCGGGGTTCGAACCAAGCAGCTCCAGAAGCATTACCCCCTGAGCTAGCTTGTGCTCACAGTGTACT
>BLKM01012068.1:110757-177982 GCA_013340265.1 Coptotermes formosanus | reverse complement strand
GTGTGGCTATTTTTTCTTAAGAAATGCAAAAAATAAGTTTTATCATAATTTAAAGATAGCAGAATACTTTGGAACCAGACATTTGTCTTATTAATGCTCAGTTTAAATTTCATGGGATCAGCATCCGAAACAATTATACTGTTGTCGTCAGCAAATAAAATTAGTTTTGAAATATCAGATGTAAGTTCAGGAAGATTGTTAATATACAAGAGGAAAAATAAGGGTCTCAATATTGAACCCTGTCAGACACCATGCTTTGTTTGTTCCCATTCGGAGTAGACTTCATTAGAACTGTTATTTAATATTACTCTGTGGTATCTTTCCACTAAATAAGATCTCATCAGTTTGTTAGCTGCACCCCTAATACCATAAAATGACAGTTTTGATAATAAAATATCGTAATTCACGCAATCAAAGGCCTTCTTCGAATCACAAGAAACACCACCCGCTAATAATTTTCTGTTTGAGGCCAAAAGTATATCACTTAACAGATCATAAGCAGCTAGTGCTGTAGATGACTTTTTCTGAAGCCAAATTGCTCCTTGACCAATATGTTATTGTTATTTATATGATAATATAATCTATTTAAAATAACCTTTGCAAAGATTTTAGAAAATGACGTAAGTAAAGGGATTGGTCTATAATTGGACATATCAGTACTATCCTCTTTTTGAAGTAAAGGTCTTATTTCAGAAAATTTTAAACAAGAGGGGAATACACCAAAGGAGAATGCTTTGTTACATGTGTAAGTCAATGAAGAGGAAATGAATGGGATACTTGCTTTTAGAATTTTGGTTGATATTTCATCATATCCATGAGTATTCAAAGACTTCATAAGAATTACAAAAGTTTTGAGGAATGTAAGGAACGAAATTAGGTCTTGGGAGTTAGTGGAATTTTATGTACATATTTAATGACTTCTGCAACCAAAGGGCATTTGTCTTACTTTTTGCTGCATATTGAAACACTGAACTGAAACCAGCCAGCCATCCAATAAGTGTGTGTGTGCGTGTGTACATGTATATTGTTTTTAGTTTTAACAGAAGGCTGAATTGTGAACAGAACACAAAAGTGCTGACAAATGCATGCACGTGTGATGCCTTAGATACGTTTGTAGTGATGATGTGATGTTCAAACTTGAAATATCGCAGATACTAGTATGTGTGTAAACTTTCATAACAAAGACAGCCATTTTATGCAGAGATATGTAACTTGTTATGACTCCCCTGCTGCTACTACCATAGACAGACTCGAGCTACTGTTGTACAGACTGTGTCAATCGTTATGAAGTAAAGCAGCAGAGCATTAGAGTTTTGTATGGAAACCATGTAAGAAATGGAAGTAACATGGCCAAGACTTCGACATACTGCCAATTATGCAGCAGAAACAATATTTGTGCGTTAACATTCTGACATAATTTAATAGGTTATTTACCTGAACATATGAAAAATGATCCCACCCCTTCACAGTCTTCAATTTTCAGTAAAGTACTTATATGGGACATGTTTGACTTTATGTGCAATTACAAGTGACCACTTATTTTAAATGTGATGAATTAGGAAAAAATCCTCTGTCTTATGTTTGGTAAATACAGTATGTACATACATGTGTAGATACCTGTTTGTTTGTGCCGTGATATGTCTTCACACCTCATGTACTGGAAACCATAATGAATTTGGATTGCCAACATATATATTATGCAATTTATCTTTTATGTGTGTTGGCAACCATGGTGAGTCTGTTACAGAGTACACCTCAGAGCATAACCTTTTTGCATTGCTTGTTGTGCTTTTTATGTATGTTGATAGCTATGACTGAAGTTCATGTCACTTTCTGCATTGGCAACCCTGGTGCAGCTTGGTTGGTTTGAATTATGTAACATGTAAGAAGAGAAGATTTCAGAAAGGTGTGAGAAGAAAGGATGGCACTGATGAAGGTATATGTTCAGACCACATTAGCTCCTTAACTTATTAATACTGTGTTTGTTAAGGAAATATCGAGTATTTTGAAGTGTTAATGAATGAAGGTCATTCTCATATGAGTCAGTGGTTTGCTGCTTATAATTTGGTTCTGAATCTACACTAAAAAACGATGAAATTTATAATAAAAATTTCAGCAGAAAGGGCATTAAGTATTGGATAAAAGGAAAAGTATATAGAATAAGTGGTAAACAAAAAAATCCTTGGTTTACAAATTGATAACCACCTAAATTGGAAGAATCATAGTGATCAAATGATTCCTGAGTTAAGTGGAACATGTTATGCAGTTAGGTCTATGTTCCATATCAGCAACATTAACACACTTACATCAATTTACTTCCCATATTTTCACTCTATTTTAAAGTATGGAATAATTTTTCAAACAGAGAAAAGATGCTTACTTTACAAAACAAAATTGTTAAAATTACTCATATGGTTGGTGAAAAACCTAGAATATCATATAGAATTGTGTTTAAAAAGATTAGAGATCTTACATTCTCCATACCAATATATATTTTGATTAATGAACTTTATTGTAAAAAACCATCTTCACGGTCCAAATGATTACCTTTCATGTTTTCAGAAAGGTATACTCTGTGCTGACATCAGAATTTTCAACAGTTTACCACTTAGTCTCACAAATATTAAGAATGAAAAGGCAAGATACTTAAATACCCACTCCATCTACTCTGTTGATGAATTTTTTTACCTTTCAGGATGGTCCATAATACTGCATATGAAATCCTTATGGTATTTTTACTGTAATAATTCTGTATGTCTTGCATATTTTGTATATTTGGTATGCTTATGGCTTATTCCATATTCTACCTGTCATTGTACAAACCTCTAGATCTATGTAATGTATGTGTGTGTCTGTGTGGGTTTCCACACATGCTTGTATGTATAACATTATCGAGGTTCTCACAGCAACATCTGAATGCTGCTGTCTATGAAAGTACAGATGTGATATCCCAGAACACAGTAATCTTCAGGCAACACAATAATTAGGCAATAGAATGATCTGAAATCTGCAATTTTCTGGGATATTGCATGGCATAACATGCCAGAAGAGCACAGATCTATTCAACAACATGGCAGAAGCCTGAAATCAAGGTTAATAGGGGGACCTATTTCTGCTGATAATTTCCACTAGGATAGATTATGACTTTGCTATATTTGTTGAGTGTAATGTCACAATTCACTTCACCAATATCTTTGTAATATATTTATCTTGTATGTGAGCAGTAATGTTTTTGAGGAAACTGTTGCCACCCATGTTCAGGGTAGAAGTGTACCACCTGCAATACTACAGCATTATTACCCAGAAGGCCACAATTTAAAATTATTACTACTGTGAACTGCTCAAATTTCAAAATTACTATCTGCTCAATAAAGTGTATCATTACTGTATGTTCTCATAGCTGATGTACAGTGCAAGTTGTGAAGTGCTGTTACCAGTAATGTATATTATTTATCTTATTTCTGGCACTGCATTTTGTTACCTGTGAGGGTTATTTGTAATGGAACTGTTTGTGCTTTCAGGTTATGTGGCTGTAGCAGTGCCTTCGTGTCGGCCTCTTATCTCTACAGTGGTCTCAGAACACTGGTCACCTGTGTTGATGTAACAGCACCGTGTCTACTTGGGCACTTCACACAGGTAATGCAGTGTAGGGTAAGTACAGTGCCTGTTTATGCATGGAGGACATGCAGTGTAACACAGTCACGCACACGTGCGGTTAACATTTTGAGCGGCCATTCCATGCTCAGCCCCAGGTTCAATCCCAGGCAAGTCCATGTTGGACTTCTGCACAAAATGGCACTGGGACACGTTTTCCTGCAAGTGCTTGATATCTCTACGAATAGCCAGATTATCAGAGACTTTATGAAATTAACTCTAATCCGTGGTGAATACAGCCATAGATTAGAAATCAGAATGCAACGATGTGATATCAAGAAATCTGGAAAGAATATTGGCTTACGTGCTGCAGGTAAGGAGAAAGTGACATTGTACCCATATGGAATGTTCATTGGCGAAGTGCAGTCTTGGGGAAAAAGCACCATTGACAATAAATAAATTCTAAAAGATTCTGATGATGGTGTATAATATTGTAAGGTGATGGGTTTATGGACTTTATCCATCGTCTGAAAAGTAAAATATTAAAATATTAAAAATTGAAATTCACAACGTTTTGGAATCTGGCTCTGCTTCCATCCTCAGGTGAAGGGAGGGGGTTTACAGTTTATATCCAGAATTCTAATTTCCCTTTAGCGATTGATTTGATATCTCTCACAGACATAACCCGGTTTGGGTGGTTATAGAACTGAAATTGGCTGACGTGAGTTGTCCAGTGAGGGAAGCTAGCTCTGTCTAAGAGACCGAACTGAGTAGGTGTTCCTCTCTTCTCCCCCTCCGTTCATCTGAGGACGAAAGCAGAGCCAGCTTCCGAAACACTGTGAATTTCAATTTTTAATATTCTAATATTTTACTCTTTGGACGATGGATAAAGTCCATAAACCCATCATCTCACAATAAATAAATTGTGTGGCCTGACCAAAGTTGACAGTTCCTGCTAATCATAACATGATGCCGAGGAACTGTACTGCCCTCGGTTGTCCTGCATAGCTGTAAGAGAAGAGCAAAGTTTCGGTACCTACTTGACCAGACTGTCATTGTGTTTGTACTGACTACAGTCTGTCAGGCTTTGACCAGGATTTATGACGTGATAGGGTTTTACACTGAAGTGTCTTTTGTGCCCCTGCCGAAGTGCAACTCAGGAGGACAATCTTGTTGGTTGGCCATGACTTTTTACTGAATATATTTACACATACACACCATATCCAGAGGCTTACGAATGTTGTGACTCGTAGTCAGTTTCATAGGATAATTACCCTCATAAGGTATGACTATTTAATTTACAGTTATTTATTCGCTCTTAATTGTGCTTTATGTACAGTGATAAAAATCGGTAAAAAATTTCAGCAAAACATCACTTCATGGTGTCTTCCCCATTTACCATTCCAGGTTTACCTAATGTGATATATATAAACAAAATCACCAACTAATGCACTTTTATTAACAATTATTACTTCCCAACAAATGTTTCGGCGTCTAATGTCGCCATCATCAGGTGACACTCATTGTGAATAACACTGGACATCCATATGGTTTATAACAAAAGTCTTCAGTTAGGTAGTTCACATTAACACTTTCGGGAGCACTGGTGCCAATATGTGTTCCATAATTGCCATTTGATTAGAGTGATACTTTAGTTCATGTGTATGATCATAGGTAACAGGAGTGGCATAAACTCCACTGGACTGATACCAGTGAGAAGAAATATCTCAGAATTTGAAAGTTTGCACAACAAAAATGAAAGGATTAATAAATAAAGTAACATGATAAGGGTTAAGAAAAACATGATTATGCTTAGTCCCACCTCTCACCACTCAGTTCCGTTAGTCTGTGTGTGTGGGTTCCATCCCCATGTTCAGAATTGAAAGAATTGTAACCACATAAACTCATCAAGTATTGATTGATGAAAGAATGCAAACTAGCTCTGATGGCCAAAGAATCACTGTGAGGAGAGAAATCCATGCAGGTCTTCGGTAGTATGGTTGCCCACTCACCATGGTAGAAATAGGTACACATTTATGTGTGGGCAAGTGGATTTTGATAACTGGCTAGAAGGGTGGGGGGAAGCCACTGGTAGCCATTCAATAGGTTGTTTGTTGGATCCTACACCCAGTCTGGATTCTGTGATGTAGAAGAAAAGCCTTTGTCTATTTGGTATTTGAACTGCTGTCTGTAATGAAGGAATTAATTACCATCAAACACGCATAGAGCCTGTTATATACTTCATTGTGGCAACATGTTTTGACCTGCTATGGTCACCTTCAGGCCAATAATGTAAAGTTCATGGAAGGTATTGTATACATTTGTATTAAAAGATATTGATAGTTGAGATATCAATTTTAACCCTTTAAAGACGAAGTGTATCTGTTTTATATAAGGACTCAGTGCATACCACACTGTAAACTCCCTCCACTTCAGTTATAAAAACCAATCTCTTGATGTTTTATAAGGCAAAAGTTGTTGTTTGTTCTGAGATCCGTACAAAACACATAAACGCAATGTGGGCACCACGTAGAATTTTTTAATGTTAAACCTGGTGGTATGTAAAGTTACCGCTAGACTTTAAAAGGTTATATTCAAACCAACACATGGTGCTGTGTCAAATTTGTTATAATAATTGCAAGGTGGGCAGTGCATGTGTAACGTAACATTGTGGCACATCCACAAAATCACTGTTGCAGTGGAAATGCAACAATAAATTCTGTCAGTGTTGTTGATCTAAATGTCACTGTCAACTATATACAAATATTGAGTGTTATTCGGCGATGCTTTTATGGAAAATTTATGTCACCAGCAAAAATAAAACATATATAGGTCTGCTTGTAAAGTGCCCAGTGCTGCATTGAAATAAAAAAGTTTTCACTTACTCATGGCCTTCTTTAGATGTACAGTTTGGCTACACAAATCATAATGACAGATAAGTTGCTGCCCTGTTTCTCAGTTCTAGTAGATATTGTAGTAAAACAGTTTATAAGGTCAGACAGAATTAATCAGTTAGGAAGCAGTAAGTGTTAAATGTTACGAGCGAGTGTCTATTCTTACCTTAGTTACTGGCATGCAAATCACACCTTTTCATGCTTCATTATACTGTCGTCTGTAGCCTGTCTGGCTGTACCATATTTTCCAAATTCTCTTACAAATGGCACAATTTTTGGAAAAAGGTTATTAAACATAAAATGTGTGTTTTGATTTTCTATGCAACTCTTGCCTGAAGCATTTCTCATTGTAAGAAGAACTCAGTGAGATATTAACATCAATGTACATAGGTCGTCATTTGAAGAACCTGCAATACTAGTCAGATTTTAGTGACACATTACTCTTCTTGACAGATCTTTGAAAAATTCTCAAATAAAAAATTTAATGAAAGTCAATCCAGTGGGAGCCAAGTTAATCCATGTGGAGAGATGGACGGACGGACGGACAAACAGACAGGTGGACAGACAGACATGACGATGCTAATATTCGCTTTTCATAATTTGGGAACATGCCTAAAAATGATTAAAATGGGGTTAGAAAGGATTTGTATGTTAAGCTTCCGTATTTTGGTGTCGCAGAAGAATGTGCAGTAAAAAGTCCATGGAACATTGTCTTGGAGGTCTTGTTTATACTTGTAGCTGTTTATCCATGTTCCTTGCAATTTCCTCTTTTGGATAGATGGTTAAATATGTTTAATTCCCACATCACTTATGAAGTGTTGACTCCAATGCATAAATATTCCATCTGTCTTAACTGGCTAGAAGATATCAGACGATAGATTGTCAGGAGCTTCTATGAGGGTGCATCATTATCACATAGTGACATGGGTCAGTACCTTGTTAGTGGAAAGGTACTGGATTCATTTCGTGAACACACTTCTGAGATTGGTGTGCCAGTGGGAAATTCTGACATAAAGGGTGAATGCTTTAGTTGGAAGTATTTTCTGCTGTAGAACTGGTCTGCTTCTTGATTTCCTATAAGGCACCAGTAAAAATGCTGGCATTGGTACTGCAATAATAGCAGGAGAAAGAAATGTTGTGTGAGTGAGACATATGTTTGAGACATTAACAGAAATATATAATGCATACTGTAATACTATATTCATTTTTAGAGATCTAGGTATGTTCTTATGTTTCTTTATTGTCAGGCAGTGTCTGACAACATTATTTACAGACGTAAATATGATAAAAATGTGTTAGAAATTTTATGAAGATTGTTGACTGCTGAACACAGAGGACTTTTCTTGTGCACAGTTGCCTACTCAATGATGTGTACTCGCCAGAGAGATTCAGACAGATTCTATGGCTGTCAGATGCTGCATAATATGAGCGCTGAAAATTTGAACAGAATTTGACAGACAGTTCCAAGTTACAAAGAGACATGACACAGTGTCATTTGGCTTGTAAGGGCCAACATTTCCAGTGAATGTGCTGTCTCCATGTTGAGCGTAGAAGCACTGAATGTGGAGACAGAATGGTCATCTCAAATGTCTACCTATCACAGCGCATGGTGTCAGTAGACTTCATGGTCTTTGCTTTGAGTATGTCAAATCTCACTATTTCTTGTTGTTTCAACTTTGTGCTGGCAGATGGGTAGCCACCTGAATGTGTGTCCGTTATGTACTCCAAACATAAAAGAGTGTGGGACGAAATTATAAAGTTGGTGTAGCATAACCAGATCAAACATTTTACATCAGAGTTGGACAGCATTTATATGAATTATGCAGGATAAATATCCTTCCACTGACTACTACTATTACACACCCAGTGGTAAGAAGAAAATGATTCAGTGCAAGATGGTATGAGATCCAACTCCCAAAATGTAATGCAAACAAACAAACAAACAAACAAACAAACAAACAAACAAACAAACAAACAAACAAACCTGAATATGTGTTCCAACTTTTTCTGGTGGCTCTGTTATAATGTGCTTTTGAAGAAGCAGAAAAAATTGTTGTTAATAATTTATTTTGCTTAAAATATATTCTTAACTGTAGCTGTTTAAAGGAAACTATGACCTTTCATTTGCATCCTGATGTGTAATATACTCCCTGTAGGAGAAATTTAAGGAGAAAAATAAGAAATATGCTGGGATGTGATACCATGCATTTGGTGGGTAGGTACCTATTTTATGGGGGAATGTGGTAACTCCATGGTGTACGTACCTGTCTACCAAATTGTGACAGGCCCAAAAGATGGAAATCTGTGTGATCCAGGTACATTTTCCAGTGTATGAGTTGTCTCATATGTAACACAGCCGAGAAGGGCTTTATCTAATGGGTACTTCTGTTTGACAGAGTTGGAGTGCTGTTACTGAAGAAAGAACTGCTGCAAGTGACATTGAAAGTCACCATCAGTTTATGTTCGGTAAATACAACCAGCAAGGACTTTTCTCATGTATGCCATTTATGTGGAATTGATTTACTGCAGACCAAAAATCACTGGCCCTGCACACCATCTTCTGGGACCTCCCTGACATCAGATTGGGGGAAGATTTGGGCCATAGCACGGTGTAATCTACTGTCTATATATTCTGCCATGATGCAGACGGAATGTGTATCCAAAACAGAGATGCTGTTCTACTACGACACACAGCATTAGATACAAGATGACAGTAGTTGTCATGAGAACGTTTTATCTCACAAGATGCAAGAAGTTTCCCTCAGTGATGCATGGCATTCATAGAGAACTGTAGTAAATGTGTACATCATGTTAACATGCCGTGTGCAGAGCTAGCAGAGTCAAACTCAGTGTATTGTACTGTACTGTACAGTGTACATACACTGGAGAGACATAACTCTAGACATTGTACCCAGCACTTGTCGCTCGTGCACTAGGACAAAGAAGCTGTTCGTCTCTATCTCGCCTTCCATCGCAGTGATATAAATGAAACATAACAGGTAGCACTCACTGCACATGCGCTAGAAGCAGTGCAAGTTTCATTGAAATCAGTCAGTAATGAAGGGCACTTTACCCATCAGGCCGAGACATTTATTTGTCCCTATCACACCTCGCATTGCAGAGGGGTAACTGAAACATCAAAAGTTGCACTCACTGCGCATGCGCTAGAAGCATTGCATGTTTAGTTGAGATCTGTTAATAATAAAGGGCACTTTACTCGCGAGTTCGAAACAGTTTTTCGTACCTGTGTCGAGTTGCATTCCAGCAGGGTAATTGAAATATCACATGTGGCAGTCACTGCGCATGCGCTACTAGCAATGCGAGTTTGGTCGAAATCGGACCGTAATGAACGGCACCTTATTCATGAGACCGAAACACTTTTTCGTTGCTATGTTACCGGGAAATGCAGCGAAGTGACCGAAACGTCAAACCTGGCATTCACTGCACGTGCACTACAAGTAGTACAAGTTTGGTCGAAATCGGTCTGTTATGAAGGACGCTTTACTCGGGAGAGCAAAAGACTTTACGTCCGTATCTGCCCTTGCATTCGTGTGCGTGCGCTACATGCAGAGGAAGATTTGTCGAACTCGGAATGTAATGAAGAGCATTTTACTTGTGATAACGAAAGAGTTTTTCGTCCGTATCTCCCCACGGATAGCAACGGGATAACCGAAACGTCAGTCCTGGCACTCCGTATACGAGAGCTACATACAGTGGAAGTTTGGTCGAAATCGGTCAAATGAAGGGCAGTGTATTCCGGACACCGGGACAGCTTTTCGCCAGTATCTTCCGTTGCTTTGTAACGGGGACACCGAAACGTCAGATCTAGCACTCTGTCTACATGCGCTACATACACAGAAAATTTGGTCGAAATCGGTCTATAATGGAGGGCACTTTACTCGTCACAGCGAAACAGTTTTTCTTCCGTATCTACCCATGCATTGCAACAGAGAGACCGAAACGTCAATCCTAGCACACCGAGTACTTGCGCTACATGCAGAGGAAATTTGGTCGAAAGCCGTCTGCAATAAAAGGCACTTTACTCAAGAATTGCAGCGTGGTGGCAGAAACTTCAGTCCTACCACTCCGTGTACGTGCGCTAAATACATAGGAAGTTTGGTTGGAATCGGTCTATAAGGAACGGCACTTTACACCTGACAGCGAAGCACTTTTTCTACCGTATCTACACTCGTATTGCAGAGGGGTGACTGATACGTCAGTGGTCGCCCTCCGTGAATATGCACTTTATACAGAGGAAGTCTGGTTGAAATTGGTCTGAAAGGAAGGGCAGTTTACACCTCAAACTTGCACGGTTTTTCGCCAGTATCTCCTGTGGCTTTGCAACTGGGAGACCGAAACACCACACCTAGCACTCCCTGTACGAGCGCTACATGCCGAGGAAGTTGGGACGAAATCGGTCTGTACTGAAGGCCACTTTACTAGGGCCACAGGATCAATTTTCGTCCGTAACTCCACGCGCATTGAAACGGGGTAACTGAAAAGTCAGTCCTAGCAATCCTTGTAGGTGCCACAGAAGCAGTGGAAGTTTTGTCGAAATCGGTCTGTAATGAGGGACACTTTACTCGTGACACCGAAACAGTTTTTGTTCCGTACCTACCCACGTATTGCAATGGGGAGACCGAAACGTCAGTCCTAGCACTCCGTCTACAATCGCTCTATACACAGGAAGTTTGTTCGAAATCACTCTGTAATGAAGGGCACTTTGCTCGAGACAACGAAACACTTTTTCTTCCGTATCTACCCGCGAACTGCATAGAGGAGAATTGAATGGAATAGAATACGTATCGGTCGAGGCCTTGGGGTCCCGAGGCACGTAGGCCTTACCGGCCCTTTGTGCCCCCTTCCTAGGCCCGAGTCCTGAGAGCCCTGTCCTTCTAAAGATGTTCCACATTGCCCCCAGATTCAGACCTCTAATGTCCTCAGGATCCATAAAAAGAAGGATCCCAGACAAATATACCTGTGTGTGTGACCAGGGCTTCACACTCATGCAAACATAAGGGCTGAGGTTTCCTCTCCAGCCACGTTAACTTTCAAAGTCACCCCCCCAAAAAAAGAAGTCCCCCCCAGGCCCTCTATGCAGCTCCTGCATCGAGAAAGATGTTACATCTCCGGAGCCCTCTCTACATGTCTCTCAAAGTCCCCAGTCCGGAGCCCTCTCTACCTGTCTGTCAAAGTCCCCAGTCCGGAGCCCTCTCTACATGTCTCTCAAAGTCCCCAGTCCGGAGCCCTCTCTACCTGTCTCTCAAAGTCCCCAGTCCGGAGCCCTCTCTACATGCCTCTCGAAGTCCCCAGTCCAGGGCCCTCTTTATATATCTCTCGAAGTCCCCAGAAAAGAAACACCGTCTCCAGGTTCCCATTACAGAGCCCCTACATAGAAGATGTTCCATCTCCAGAGCCCAATTTACATATATTCAGAATTCCCAGAAAAGAAGCCCCCCCCCCCCCCCGGGTTCCCTTCTCAGAGCCCCACAGAAACAGACGTTCCTTTCCCAGAACCCTTCTCTACTTGTCTCTCGCAGTCCCCGGTGGAAGAGCCACCCCCTCCAGGTTCCCCATCAGGGCCCCGATGGAGAGGGAGGCTCATCACATACCTCTCAAAATTCCCAATAAAGGAACCCCCGTTCCAGGTTCCGCTCTCAGAGCCCCCAGAGAGAGGGACGCTCCATATCCAATACGCAATTTTTACTTATCTCTGAAGGGCCCGGGAAAAGAGTCCCCTACCTGGTTCCCCAAATGGGGCCCCATGGAAAGAATGCCCTTCCCTAGAGCCGTCCTACATCAGCTCACTCATTACTCATTTGCGGGGAAAGAACTCGGTCCACCAAGCAGAGCCCCCATGCTTGGTAATGCTACAACACAACTGGGAGGTCGCCTGGTATCCCAGAGGGCGCCGTTTAGACAGACTCACCCACTGTCACTCATCCCGTAGGCACGGCACTCACACCATAGGATTGGGGATGGTTTCTCAAGGTTTACTCCTTTAGATCCGCTGTGTTCTGCACAAACAGAGTCACCTCCCGTAGGTTATGGCTCTTCACCACGCACAGACGGTCTTGGGTAAAAAGTGGCTATGTATGACGCATTTACCGCCCCTGGGAGAAATGGCGGCAGTCTTATTGGGCCGCAGCCGCCAAACTTCCGCAGTGACCCAGATCGGCTGCACCATGCCAGGCCCGACCCGGGCCGGTGCCATCGCCTAACGGCAATGACCCGACCGGTGTCCGGACACAGCACTCGTCCGCTTGAGCCCTTGCAACGGGGAGACTGAAACGTCAGACTTAGCACTCTGTCTACTTGCGGTATATACAGAGGAAGATTGGTCAAAATCACTCTGTAATGAAGGGCACTTTAATCGTGATAACGAAACAGTTTTTCTTCCGTATCTACACATGCACTGCAACGGGGAGTACGAAACGTCAGATCTAGGAATGTCTACATGCGGTGTACCAACACGAAGTTTGGTCGAAATCACTCTATAATGAACGGCACCTTACTCGTGACAACGAAACACTTTTTTCTTCCGTACCTACCCACACATTGCAAAGGGGAGACCGAAACGTCAGACCTAGCACTCTCTCTAAAAACGTTATATACATAGGATGTTTCGTCGAATTCACACTGTAATGAAGGGCACTTTAATCCTGAAAACAAACGTGTTTTTCTTCCGTATCTACCCACTCATTGCAACGGGAAGACCGAAACGTCAGGCCTAGCACTCCGTATACATGCGCTATATATACAGCAAGTTTGGTCGAAATCTCGCTGTAATGAGGGGCACATTACTTGTGAAAACGAAACACACATTCTTCCGTATCAACCCAAGAATCGCAACAGGAAGACCGAAACATCAGACCTAGCAATCTGTCCTAATGGGCTGACCCACAGCAAGATTGCTTGAAATCACTCTGTAATGAAGGGCACTTTACTCGAGAACACAAAACACTTTTTCTATCATATCTACCGACGCACAGCAACAGGAAGGCTGAAAGGTCAGAACTAGAACTCTATCTACATGTGCTATGTACATAGTCGAATTCACTTGCTAAAGAAGGGCACATTACTCGGGACAACCAAACACTTCTTCCTCTCTACCCACGCATTGCAGCGGGGAGACCGAAACGTCAAACCTGGCACTCTGTCTACATTCGCTATGTACAGAGGACGTTTGGTCGAAATCACTCTGTAATGAAGGGCACTTTACTCGTCACAATGATACACTTTTTCTTCCTCTCTACCGACGCATTGCAGCGGGGTCACCGAAACTTCAGTCCTTCCACTACGTGTACGTGCTCTGCATACAGAAGAAGCTTAATCGAAATCGGTCTATAACGAAGGGCACTCTACTTGTGAAAATGAAACAGAGTTTGTGTCTTATCTACCCTCGCATTGCAGCGGCTTGACTGAAATATCAATCCTAGGACCCCGTGTACATGCGATAGACACACAGGAAATTTCGTCGAAATCAGTCTGTAAAGAAGGGCACTTTACTTGTCATACGGAAACAGTTTTCTTTTTGCGTCTACCCACCCATTGCAGCGGGGTGACTGAAACTTCTGTCCTACCACACCGTGTAGTTGCGCTGCATACAGAGGGATTTTGGTCGAAATCCGTCTGCAATAAAGGGCACTTTACGGGAGAGTGGGAAACTTTTTCTTCCGTATCTCCCCACGAATTTCAGCAGGGTCACCGAAACGTCAGTCCCGCCACTTCGTGTACGTGCGCTACATACAGTGCAGGTTTGGTGGAAGTGGGTGAGTAATTAAGTGCATTTTACTCCTGGCAGCTAAAGAATTATTCGAACGTACTTCCCACGCACTGCAGCGGGGTGAATTAAACATCCACCCTAGCACTCCTCTTTACGCTCTACAGTCAGTTGTAGTATGGACAAAATCCGCCTGTAATGAAGGGCACTTTACTCGTGTCATCGGAACAGCTTTTCTTCCGTATCTCCCCTCGCACTGAACCGGGGTGAAGGAAACGTCGGTCCTAGCACTCCTTGTACTATAAACAGTGGAAATTTGGTCGGAATCGGTCTGTAATGAACGCACTTTATTCGTGACAGTATTTCGTCCTTATCTCCCCTCGCATTGCAGCGGGGTGACCGAAACGTCAATCCTAGGACTCCGTGTTTGTTCGCTACATACACAGAATGTTTGGTCGAAATCGGTCTCTAATGAAAGGCACTTTACTCGTAACTTCGGAACAGTTTTTCATCCCTATCATTGCAGCGGGGTGGCCGAAACGTCTATCCTAGGACTCCATGTATGTTCGCTACATAGAATGTTTGGTCGAAACCGGTCTCTAATGAAGGGCACTTTACTCGTGACTTCGGAACAGTTTTTGGTCCCTATCTCCCCTCGCACTGCAGCGGGGTAACGGAAACGTCAATCGTAGGACTCCGTGTATGTTCGCTACATACAGAGAATGTTTGGTCGAAATCGGTCTGTAATGAAGAGAACTTTACTGGCGACTCCGGACCAGCTTCTCGTCCATATCTCCCCACGGATTGGTACGGGTTAATCGAAACGTCAGTCCTACCACTGCTTATACGTGCACTACATACAGAGGAACGTTCGTCGAAATCGGTCTATAATAAAGGGCACTTTACTCGTGCCAGCGGGATAGTTTTTGGTCCGTATATGCCCTCGCATTGCAACAGGGTGAACGAAACGTAGGTCCTAGCACTCCTTGGAAGTGCGGTACATTCTGTGGAAATTTGGTCGAAGTCAGTCTGTAAGGAAGGGCATTTTACTCTAGAAAGCAAAAAAATTTTTCATCCGTATCTCCCCTCGCATTGAACAGGGGTGACCGGAATATCAGTCCTAGCACTCCGTGTGCGTGCGCTACACACAGTGGAAGTTTTTTCGAAATGGGTCTGTAATTAAGGGCACTTTACTCGTGACTTCGGAACAATTTTTCGTCCCTATCTCCCCTCGCATTGCAGCGGGGTGACCGAAAATTTGATCTATAAACGCACGGTACATTCTGTGGAAATTTGGTCGAAATCGGTCTGTAATGAGAGGCACTTTACTCGTGACACCGAAGCAGTTTTGCGTTCAGATCTAGAATCGTATTCCAGCGGGTCTACCGAAACGTCACACTTGGCACTCTCTGCCCATGTCCTACAAGGAATTTAAGTGTGGTCGATATCGATAATTAATGAGCGGCACTTCACTCATGAGGTCGAAATATTCTTTCGTTCCTAACTAGCCTCGCAATGAAACGGAGTGACCGAAACGTCAGTCCTGGCTCTCCATGTACATTAGCCACATACAGTGTATGTTTGATCGGAATCAATCTGTAATGAATGGCACTTGATTCGTGACACCAAAATAGGTTTTCGTCCTATCTCCCCTCGCCTTGCAGCGGGTTGGCCGAAACGTCAGTCTTGGCACTCTCTGCACATGCGCTACGCACAGTGCAAGTTTGTTCGAAATCTGTCGGTAATGAAGGGCACTTTACTCGCGAGACCGAAACATTTTTTCGTCCGTATAACTCCTCGCATTCGAGTGGGAAGACCGAAACGTCACACTTGGCATGCCCTACCCATGCGCTACAGGATGTACAAGCTTGGTCGAATTGGGTCGGTAAAGAAGGTCACTTTACTGATGAGGGCGGAGTTTTTCTTCCCTATCTCCCTCGCTTTGCAGCAGGATGACCGAAACGTCACCTCTGGCACTACCTGACCATGTGCTACAAGCAGTGAACTGTGGCTGTTATCGGTAAGTAATCAAGGTCACTGTAATCTCGACGCCGAAACACTTTTTCGTCCTTATCTCGCTTCGCAATACAGCGGTATGGCCGAAACGTCACAACTGGTGCTCCATGCCCATGCATTATAATAAGTGAAATTGTGATCGAAATCGATCGGTAATGATGGGCACATTATTCGTGACGCCGAAATGTTACACCTGGCACTCCCCAACCATTCGCTATGAGCAGCGGAAGTTTGGTCGAAATCGGTAGGAAAGGGACACTTTACGCCTGAGGCCTAAACTGTGTTTCTTCCCTGTGTCGCATCGCATTGCAGCGGGGTAACTGAACCATCACATGTGGCACTCACTGCGCATGCGTTACAAGCTCTGCATGTTTGTAAAAATCGGTCGTTAAAGAAGGGCACTTTTACTCGTGAGGCCGATTTTTTTACATCTCTACCTCGCCTTGCACTGCTGTGATGTTATGTGCAACATCACACCTACCACTCAATCTGGCAACAATGAAAATCGCTTTCCTTGGAAGCGGAAGTAGTTTTCTGTCTGCATCTCGCTTTGCATTGCAGTGATGTAACTGAAACATCACACCTGTCACTCCCCGAGCATGCCCACAGTTGCAAGATACACGCGTAAATGTAATTTCATTTATGTTTATAGGAAATTTACAGTACCTTCTTGGCCGATTTTTCACGAAACTCACAAATGCTTAAGAGAAACACGTGCAGATTTCTTATAAGCGCCCTTAATTTTTATCCAAAATCCGAAAATAAATGTGGAAAACATAGAAAAAAATCTTTTCCGCTTTTGCAGAAGAAGTATGTCTTTTACTGAGTCGCTTTTCACGGAAACCAAAAAAAAAACGGAATAAAAAATTAAATATTGCCGAATTATATCCAGATCGGAGGAGAAATCTGGAAAATAAGAGAAAAATTTTCTTTGCGCCCTTCAGTAAGGGGTTGATTTCTCTACCCCGATATTCGTGGAACTCATAGTTGTTCAGTGGCATCAAGTTGAGATATCCTGAATCGAGTATCATCAAAACGTATTTTAAAAAATTAGAAACAGCGTATAGAAATTCATGCACGCCTCTATGTAAAGTACGTCAGTCACTGAGCCGATTTTTCTAGACAAATATTTTACAGATCTTCTGTACCGAATTTTATGGATATCAAATGGTTTAGTCGCTGATATTAGCACACAAACGGACGGACATGATCTCCATATACAGGGTGTTTAACTCGTAAAGAACGCCTAACACAAAATCTACAAGCAAAATTACGTAATAATCCCACGTTCTAAAATAACAGCAGCGTGATAATTGATATAACTGTCCTTGCACAGTGTATATCAGCCTGAATAGGCTCAAGACTAAGCCGAAACATGTAGCTATATAGAAATCCACTTTAATTTTTCCATACGAGACACATAACTATCCCAATTTTCGTGACAAATTTGAATACCACATGACAATACACATTTATGGCACACGTATGATTTTCCTCGAACATACAGCTGCCTACGTTACACCTCATAATGAGAACGTGTTTTCATGCTCCGTCAAGTCGTCACACGTCTACAATTACGCCCTGTTTCCGGTCCCTTATCTACGTTCGTTATGCCACGAGCAAGGCGGAAGATCACCTCGGTTAACTGGCACTTGCTTGATCGAACAAAATGCTTCCTGTTGGCTAATAAAGCAATTTGTGACACTGCTGTAGCAGAACACGCCCCCTGGGAAAGATAATATTATACTTACAATAGCCCCTGTAATC
The DNA here is from genome assembly GCA_013340265.1 of Coptotermes formosanus. Taxonomy (NCBI): domain Eukaryota; kingdom Metazoa; phylum Arthropoda; class Insecta; order Blattodea; family Rhinotermitidae; genus Coptotermes; species Coptotermes formosanus. Next base: position 159,988 of record BLKM01012068.1, on the reverse strand, counting down.
ACGCCCACACAAATATGCCCAAACAAAGAATCTGTTAACAAACTTCTGTAGAAGTCTATTCACTTTTCTTGATATATATAGCTGGCAGTAGGGGCACGCCGGGAGGTGAGTATATGAACTGTCACAGTGGGGCGTGGAGGTAGCAAGGGCTGTCTCCAGTACGAGATTTGAATCCTGGAAGTCTTTAATATGACTTTGTGAATGGCACTGTGAGGTAACTGAACAACGCTTAACACTGTGAAAGGTAAAATTTTACTTGTTAGAAGAATATTATTGAAATTCTTCGGGTAACCTTAATTTTTCGAAATTGAAAACGCCTCTATCGAATAATTTTTAGTTCACATTTTTAATATTATACACATTCACCGTGCACAAGCTCGCAACAGATAGAACGCGATCTAAGTATGTACACCAGAGGCTGCAACTCGTGATCATACAAATGTACAGAACATCCCATTTAAAAATACGTGCGACACAAATGTAAAGCCAGCAGTGATTCCGCTTGTTGTCTATGAACGGTTTCCCTGAGAATGACCGAGCACAGGCCGAAACATGTCGTTAATAACGCTGTAAACAGACAAATGGGTGTTTTACTGCACTCCTCAGTTGTACAGAGACTATCTTTTGTTAATCGTCACTTTAAGTTTCCATATCTGAAATGAATATAACAGATATGGTGTGTGAGACACTGTGTATGTCAGTACAGAGTTCATGAAAGACACTGACGTACCAAATGATGTACTGTAACTGTATTCACTTTGCGACAAGTACAGTGTTGATAAAAATGTTACAGACTCTTGAAAGAGCACTAATGATCAAATATGTGATGTAATGAAAGTGAACAAAAAGATCCGAAAATAAAACAGGCCTGTCCACCGTCCGTGAAGCACAGCAGCAGCAGCAGCAGCAGCAACAACAACAGCAGCAACAGCAGCAGCAGCAGCAGCAGCAGCAGCAGCAGCAGCAACAGCAGCAGCAGCAGCAGCAACAACAGCAGCAGCAGCAGCAGCAGCAGCAGCAGCAGCAGCAACAGCAGCAGCAGCAGCAGCAGCAGCAACAGCAGCAGCAGCAGCAACAGCAGCAGCAGCAGCAGCAGCAGCAGCAACAACAACAACAAAACAACAAGCACACAATAGTCAACCAAAAAATGCAGTCTTATTATAAGATTTTTACATATCACAAATTCAAATTATTGCAGGTTAGTCGAACGTGTTTCGATCCCCTCTTTGGACCATCATCAGGGAATACTTGTGAGAGTATAATTATACAAATAAAACTAACAATATATGTGAATGTTAAAAGTATAAAATGTGTAAAACTGTAGGCGCTCTGTTGTGGTGGATCCCTCAGCGTCTGTGTACAGCAGATTGGTTGTTTATCTGTACATGGACAAAACAGCCTGTGATTGCCAATCTTCAAAAAAAAAAAATTTCACGTACCCTGAATTTCACACACAGTCTGCACATACAGGACACGTGTACTCCTACATTCGCACGAAATTCCACTTGGTTGGCTCCGAGATTTTACCAGTCACATCATAAAACCAAAAGCTAAAAGTACGTTCGCACTGTCTGGGATTGTGATATTACGTGCCATATAAATTATTACCTTCAGAAATGTTGTACTTCTTACCAAATATCATTTCAGGACTCCAAAACACGTGGCGCTGGTTTCGCTGTCACCTCAGAAGTTCGTGCCATCACCATGCAACTATCAATGACTGTAATAATTACGAAGCATGGCTTTCAGGTGGCACCAGTGACATAACACTGATACCATTTTTCGTATATGTCGGTAAACCTGATAAGAAATCAAAGTGAAAGGATAAATACAGACGTAGGCACAGCACGGTGATGTCATAAGCCTGTTTCTTATCTTTTCCAAGGAAAGGCGGCTCAAAAAATAAAATAAATCGAAAGATTAGTAAATATGACCGTCATGCAAGGACACAGATGGCAAGTCCAACGTTACAAAGAGTCTTTCTACCTGAGCCTTGCTTTATCAAGTCTTAGTAATCCTTTGGGTATGCAAATCTCACACGAACAGCACGTGTATGCTTAACCCTGGGCAGACTACAGTAACCGTTATAGGGGGACTCTGGAACTTGTAGACCATAAAGAAAGTCTACTAACAGGAGATAAGTGGCAAGATAAATGAGAACAGAAATTTGTTTGTTATAAATAAGGATCAAAAAGTTTGATCATTATTTTTTTTTGTAATTGGATTTTCTGCAGCGAAGGAAGCAATTAAAATGAAAAAGAGGATATTTCTGGAACTGCCCTTATACATACAAGGTATTCGTTAAATCCTGTACATCACTGTTCATTCCAACAATAAACTAGACGTAAAGTTCGAATTTATTTGGGCTCTTTCTTCATATGCAGGTTGGTGAAGCCAAGAGATACGAACACATCAGGGATGTAAACTGAAACAACAACCGAAAAACAGCATTAAACTCGGTGTTTAATTTTCTTGTATTAAATGTATTTATTTTCTGGTAGGAAGCTTTTTTTCAGTCAGTGAATATGTTTAAATATAAGTGGTGTCAATTTCGGCTACAAATGTGTACGTTCTGAACGTAATTATTCAAAATTTTATGGCTTCTAATTACAGTACAGGACGAACTATGAAACTTTAAAAAGAGAGATTTTATGTTTTCAGTTATAATTCTAATAAACTCAAAGGAAAAATATCCTCAAACACGTCACGGAACATTACTTTCACTACCACTGCTACTGCCTCCCAGCCGTGAGTAACATGGAAGCCACTGCGTCTCTTTACACACTGTGCCTATACGTAACCTGTGTAACAAAATGGAGGCGCCACAGGATACTGTAATGGAGGCCTTCAGCGGCTTTCCCCAGTAGTCAGGGATATGGCACAGCAGAAATTTAAATAAAAACATCCGTTTCAAGTTCGTAAATTTCGAAGCCATTTTAACTAACTAACTAACTAACTAACTAACTAACTAACTAACTAACTAACTAACTAACTAACTAACTAACTAACTAACTAACTAACTAACTAACTAACTAACTAACTAACTCCATGGAGCAGAGGCATTCTTGAGACTCTAACAGTTTCTCAGCTAGTCAATAAATTCCCCGTATTTTATGGAACTCGGAGGTTCATTACCGCATTCACCAGAACCAGCCACCTGTCCCTATCCTGAGCCACCTCAATCCAGTCCATGTCCCCATCCCACTTCTTGAAGATCTATTTTAATATTATCCTCCCATCTACGCCTGGGTCTCCCAAGTGGTCGCCTTCCCTCAGGTCTCCCCACCAAAATCCTGTATGCACCTCTCTTTTCCCCCATACGTGTTACATGCCCCGCCCATCTCATTCTTCTCGATTTGATTACCCGAATAATATTTGGTGATGAGTACAGATCATTAAGTTCCTCGTTATGTAGTCTTCTCCACTCCCCTGTTGCCTCGTCCCTCTTAGGCCCAAATATCCTCCTCAGTCCTTCGAAGCCATTTTACGGTACTTTATGTCATTCACACCGTGCATTTTTATCGTGAACTAATAAACACCAACTAACGCACAATATTAGAACAGTTTATATTAACCCTTTAAAGACGAGGCGTATCTGTTTTATATAAGGACTCAGTCCGTACCGCGCTGTAAACACTCTCCACTTCGGTTATAAAAACCAGTCTCTTAATGTTTTATCAGGCAAAAGTTGCTGTTTTTTTCTGAGATCCGTACAAAACACATAAACGCAATGTGGGCACCACGCAGAATTTTTTAATGTTGAACCTGGTGGTACGTAAAGTTACCGCTAGGCTTTAAAAGGTTAAGGAACCAAGGGCGAGTAGAGGTATTGCTCTACTCTTTCTTTAACCGTGACGCTATATAATAGTGGGTGCTTACCGCCAAGCCCCGGCCGTTTTACCCCCAGGAATAACCCGGACCCATTGTATAGGAGACTGGATGCAGCCCAGGACCGGTCTGCCCCCACCTGGATTCGATCCCCGGACCGTCCAGCCCGCAAGAAGTCGCTTTACCGACTGAGGTATCGCGGTCCGTCAGCCTCGTTTTGATGCCCGTAGTAAAGGCAGGCGGTCAAATCTAGCAACATTTTGTAGTCGCATATTTTTAAGGCCGGCCGAAATAATGAATTTGCCAACCTATGTAATAAATATAACAATATATAATACATAATATGATAAATGTAATGGTTCAAGGGAAGTGGAACACCAGGCGCTCCTAATTCGAGGATTTCCGATTCCCGAAATTTTGTGGCCTATACACCGCTGACAATATAAACAGGACGTCTCGATTTAGCGTCCCACTCACCTTGTTAAAACTTCCCATGCACCTCTAATAATGTGTCTACAGAGATAATCAGACAACCTTCTCGGCACGTGTGTTGCTCAGTTCCGTGGAGATAATGCCGTGAGAGTATCTTAAATCGATAAATACGAGAATACATACACACAAAATAATAATAAAATGGAATTGTGCAATAAATAACAGAGGAAAGGTAACAAAAGAGAAATTAAGAACAGACAAAACAGAAATGCAACAAGAAAGAGAGGGGGGCCGTAAGAAATAAAGCAAGAAATGTTGGCAGCAAGAGAGAAAATATAAAAAAGAGACGAAGAAATCGCGAAAGATGTAATAAGAACACAGAAGAAAAATACGAGGAAAAGAGAACGAAGAAATAAATAAACGAATGGAATGAATTATGTACTTCCATAATTACAGAACTTTCATGCCCATCTGGATAAAAGTTAACAGATTCTTAAATCATAATTTCCGCGTTTTTCTTGCTGAAATCCTGATTCCAAAATATCTGAATGTATAATAAGTGTAAACCATACAGTTATTGTCAGTAAACTCATACTGACCTTCCTACCGAATACAAACGAACGTTTGGCCCAGTTCTGTTTCTACCATCAACTCTTATTTTCAACAAGTTTAACCGTTTAAAGCCTAGCGGTAACTTTACATACGACCAGGTTTAACATGAAAAAATTCTACGTGGTGGCCACATTGCGTTTATGTGTTTTGTACGGATCTCAGAACAAACAGCAACTTTTGCCTTATAAAACATTAAGAGACTGGTTTTTATAACCGAAGTGGAGAGTGTTTACAGCGCGGTACGCACTGAGTCCTTATATAAAACATAGGCTTCGCCTTTAAAGGGTTAATTCTGACTTAGCCTTTATCATCTTTTAAAGCCATACGAAACGTCTACACAATCTTTAGATCAGCATATTGTGTGTGTGTGTGTATGCGCGCTCACTTTTCAACCTTTGAACCTATAGGTACAATCTTCAAGGGCCAAGAAGTCCAAGTCTTTGACTTCTTGACCCTTGAAGATGGGACCGATGTTGTCCCGAAACGTCGGTAAAGGATTACCACTGGATGCTGCGTAAGATCGCAGAAGAGCGCAGATCTGAATATTAAGGTAGGTTTAGTTATTCCCTTGTGTTAAATGGCAGTGCATGATAGAATGTGTAACCCTTTAAAGACGAAGCGTATCTGTTTTATATAAGGACTCAGTGCGTACCGCGCTGTAAACACTCTCCACTTCGGTTATAAAAACAAATCTCTTAATGTTTTATAAGGCAAAAGTTGTTGTTTGTTCTGAGATCCGTACAAAACACATAAACGCAGTGTGGGCACCACGCAGAATTTTTTAATGTTAAACCTGGTCGCATGTAAAGTTACCGCTAGGCTTTAAAATGTTAATGAATAATGAATTGGCAGGGATTTGGAACTAGCTGTTACCGATCCGGAATTTTGTCTCCAGACAGTGAGCAAAATAAGAACTTGAGGCAAGCCAGTTTGTGGGATGAAGTCGGAACACCGGGGCCTCCGGAAAAAAAGCAAACATGCTAACTACCGGGCAGCGACGTTTTGCAATTGACACGCGGGCCAAAGAGCGGCGAGGTTCACAGGGCGACTGGGCTACAGACTGAACGGTCCGGGGGTTCAAATACCCCTAGACTGGAGTTATACCTCTACTCCTCCTATACGCCTTCATGGCGTGGACAGGGAGAACTTCGCGTTTTTTCTACCCTTACGAAACGGTTGTAGAGACATGAATGGGACAGATTTAATTAATCACTTAAATACGAAGCGTATCTGTTTTATGTAAGGACTCAGTGCGTACCGCGCTGTAAACACTCTCCACTTCGGTTATAAGAACCAATCTCTTAATGTTTTATAAGGCAAAAGTTGCTGTTTGTTCTGAGATCCGTACAAAACACATAAACGCAATGTGGGCACCACGTAGAATTTGTTAATGTTAAACCTGGTGGTACGTAAAGTTACCGCTAGGCTTTAAAAGGTTAAATTATAGGCAATACAAACATTATCCGGGTTGTGAATTACAAGGGGCAGCCCGATAGCTCAGTCGGCACAGTACCCAGACTATGTGCTGAACGAAAGGTAAAATTGCCGTTCGATACCCAGAAGGGTCAGACATTGCGTTTTGCATAGCATGCAGGCTGGCTCTTTGCCACATCCCTCTAACACGCGGATAGGCTACAAGCTCTTCCCGGAGGTAAAGCGGTCGGCGCGTGACGTTAACCACTCACCTACATTTATCGCCCAAGTTTCAGAAGCAGTGGAGCTATACCTCCAGTAGAACTTAAGTTCCAATCCTTTATCTTTTAATGTGTACGGCACAAGCATCAAATAATACATGGGAGAACTACCTATTGCACAGTGTTTTATGTACTGGGAGATAAACAGTTGAAATTAAAAAGAAACTTTCTTCTCTTCAAAGATTTGTTTAAATGCAATTTCAAATGATACAGAATGCAGACAGCAAAGTAAACATCACGTTTAATTGTAAATGCCAACGATAAAAAAAGATAGACAAATTGTAGTCCGAAATATCAAAGATGCGGCTATAAGAAACACTGGAATACAGATGCCGAATCAAATATGTTGATTTTAATGGGTTACTTTATGTACAAGCACCGATAACTGAACAGCAGAATTGAAACGCAAAAATAAAATAATCGTACAGAATTACATTAGTGTTTACTCAGACCCTTCAGGCAATCAAATTCCTCGAACGTTGTTTTTGTGTTGAAACCAAAATACAATTAATTAACGCAACTAATCTTTGCATTCGAGTTAGAGTCTTCGTATTTTTAAGGTCAGGATTTCAAATCTTAGCCAGGAAACCAGAGATCCTGGCTGAGGCTTTTAGTTTTCCCAATTTACTTAGGATAACTACAGTCATGGTAGTTCAAGTTAGACCACCACATCTACTTACTTTCACATCATTAATGATCCTAACGTTTTGCATTGCCTTCTCTAATTACTGACCTAACAAGAACACAAAATTACAGATTCAAGTCTTCTGGATTTTTACGCTGTTCAGACAGGTACAACAGTTACCTTTAAATATTTCCCAGTTAAATTTAAGTATCGAATGCAGGAGTAACACAGGACAAACGTACTGGGTCTTAATTTTATGATTGTAAGTAAGTAAATAAATGGCGTTATAGGAAGGCATTTTGGACAACAAATGACTAAAGAAACAAAATTAAGAATCCACAATATCACAGCTAAAGCAGCCTTAAATTTCGGCAGTGAAGCCTGGGTGCTGAAGAAACGAGATGAACAAAGACTGGAAGAAGCACAAATGAAATTTTTAAGACATCTGCTAGGTCAGACAGGAAGAGAAATCAATCCGTGAGGGAGAAACTTGGAGTGCAGAACATTGTTCTGGAAATAAAACAATACCAACGACAGTGGCTACAGCACGTAGAGAGAATGGACACAGACAGGACACACAAACACGCACTGAAATATAGGCCAAAGGACGCCCAAGGAAAAGATGGAAGGACCAGCTTCATCTCGAGGGATAAAGAACAGGCAGTGCGCCTAACACTTCACAGCTCATAATGATGATGATGATGATGATGATGATGATGATGATGAGTAAGCCAGGCAGAAGGAATGAACTCGTCTAAGTCGGCTCGTTTTTAATATTAAGAGCTTCGTAATTTGAACACCCTGTAGCTTTCGTGCATCAAAAATTTTACACAGTTTTGTGGAAAGAAGACTGATCATTTCTTACACACTTGGATAAGAGAAATATCCTGAGAAACGGAGGCGCAGGTAGGATAATATTAAAACGGGTATAAAGAATATCAAGATTCTAAAGACACAGCGTCGAATGGTGGACGAAGAGTTACATAATGATTTCGGAAGGACGTGGTTGGGAGTGGTCGTGGCTTAATTCCACTTAATACTCCGCTATTTGCTTGGAGGGACAAAGCAGAATCAAGAAAACCCTCTATATAGTCGATTTCTCAGCCAAGGCTCAAACCAGGTACCTCCCGAATTTAAGTCCAGGGCGTTGGCATTTGTGTCATTTTGCAAGGGACCTGCTAAACATGGCGTGAGGCTCTAATTCTACGTAACAGGCGAGGACTTCCTCTATCCGACAAAAAATTATCGCGTTCTAAAAGAAATGACTCTATTCCAGACAGCCTAGAGATTAAGGAAAGTTATATGGTAAATCAGACAGAACAGCCAACCTGCAGGCAGAGAGTAAAGCAATAGTAGGCATAACAAAGGACTCTTTGTGTAGAGATATACAAAAGGGTGCACTGAACAGTGTTAACTGAGGAAAATATTATAATTAAAGCTACAGACTATTTTACGTGATTAAATTAAGAATTCTGTAATAACTAACTAACCAACCAACCAACCAACCAACCAACCAACCAACCAACCAACCAACCAACCAACCAACCAACCAACTAACTAACTAACTAACTAACTAACTAACTAACTAACTAACTAACTAACTACATTGAGCAGAGGCCTTCTTGAGAAGCTAACAATTTCTCAGCTAGTCAAGAAATTCCTCGCATTTTATGGAACCCTGAGGTTCATTGCCGCATTCACAACAGCCCCCCACCTGTCCCTAACCTGAGCCAGCTCAATCCAGTCCATGCCCCTATCACACGTTTTGAAGATCCATTTTAATATTATCCTCCCATCTATGCCTGGGTCTCCCAAGTGGTCGCCTTCCCTCAAGTCTCCGCACCAAAATCCTGTATGCAATTCTGTAATAAAATAAGGTAACTAATAAGTACCTGAAAAATAAGATCTGCCTGCTCGCACAGAAACAAAAAAATCCTCTACACCAGGGGTCTCCAACCTTTTATCGTAAAGGGCCACAACTGCTATTGTGAACTGGCTCGAGGGCCACACGTGTAAAAATCAGAGTATGTGGTACACCTGACAGCCTAAATTGAACAATTACACATATTATGGAGTTATATTTAAAAATGCAACATTGTTATACTAGGTTAACTGCCTTAATAACAGGAAATATTATCTTGACAAAAATCTCAAACACACCAGCATTTCCCCCTCTCGTTGCTCTCTGTCAAGGTCACGCTGTAATTACAAGTGGATGCGTCGCGTGGATTTATTCTAACAAAAGACAACTGAATTATTTTTTAATTTTTATAGTGTATGTATAATTCACAAATGTGGCCGCGGGCCGCGGTTTGGACAGCCATCGTGTACACAGTACCTCACGTATCTAAAGGCATGTCATGTACCAACGTAAAACAGACATATTCGACCCTGAAGCTATATACATAAAGAAAGAATGGCGCCCACATAACGTACGTGACTTCTCACACCTAACGGTCACCAATTTCGGCGGGATGTAACACATCTGTGCAGTGACCTGATATTGAACCGGCATATCTAAAAACAGAGACTTTTGTTTTCTTTGACGGAAATTTTAATGTACAGTACGACTTCCCAATCGTGTCCACTGTGTTGCGCATAAGACGAATAACTAACTAACTAACTAACTCCATGGAGCAGAGGCCTTCTTAAGAAGCTAACAGTTTCTCAGCTAGTCAAGAAATTCCCCGCATTCTATGGAACCCGGAGGTTCACCACCGCATTCACAAAAGCCCGTCACCTGTCCCTATCCTGAGCCAGCTCAATCCAGTCCAGGCCCCCATCCCATTTCTTGAAGATCCATTTTAATATTATCCTCCCATTTATGCCTGGGTCTACCACGTGGTGCCTTCCCTCAGGTCTCCCCACCAAAATCCTGTATGCAGCTCTCATTTCCCCCATACGTGCTACATGCCCCGCCCATCTCATTCTTCTCGATTTGGTTACCCGAATAATATTTGGTGATGAGACGACGTGTACAGAAAGTACAAAAAGGTGCTTTGTATGGAGGCCTATCACGAAAGTAATTAACGGGAGAAGAATGATGGACTGTAACTAGAGAATTCGACATGAATTAACGACGCTCACATACACAAAGTACGTTCCAGATGCAGTACGATATCTGTTTCTTTACGTATTAATCGCGAGATTAGTAATAATGAACTACAAAGTGTCATTACCAAGAACATCACAGTACGCAGGAACGCACCGAACGGGGAGGGGGGAGGGCTGCCGGGCTGCAGCCCCCAAAACCCTCAAAACAGAAATTTAAATATCACAGATTTTGTAGATATTATTATATCAAAAACTTTACGTTTTTTACCTTTCAGCCGAAATCAGCCACTGAAATTTGCTGATTACGAAATTACAATTTCGAAAAATAAATTAATTTTAAAAAAAGATGATAGGACACTGTGATTGAGTCATGGAACATGTGCTTATATTCGTACGTATACAAGTGCCGTTGCACACTGTGTTATGTCGTACTTACGACATGTTTTTTATAACATAATTTTTAGAATAAAACATAAATTGCATATGGCCTCAGGGTAAGATTCTTCCTCCAAGGAACAATTCTGGGTGCGCACCTGACAGTATTCATCCACGTCCATGTTGGAACGGCATATCTCATATCGCATTTTTACAAGGTCATGCGTAATCTTGTCAGTCGTGAGCCTGCATCAGTGTAAAGTAATCGATCTTTGTGTAACGCGGCAGTACGACAGTGCCAGTCTGCGGTACGCCCCAAACTTTAAAGAAAAGAACAATCTTAATACATACGTACATACATACATACATACATACATACATACATACATACATACAGTATATTGACATAAAATAATAAAAATTGGAAAAAACGAAATCTATCGTTAAAAGATGAACAAGTTTCATTGCGTTGTTTTAATCTTACGGTCAGACACTCCAGTGCGCAACTCTTAAATACAGACGGTCACTGTTCCTAGCAATTAAACTGCCACGTATACTCCTATTCACAAATGGGAGGTACTGAATTTCTGTTTCGATTTCGATTGCAACATTTTGGGCCCAGTTTTTTTATCTATAGTGTAAGTTATATTTTAAACCTTTATTAAAAATAAACAGTTCTTCACTTGTTTCAGATTTGATACAAGGCTAACTCTCGTTTATTCTCCCTACTAATCCTAGAGAATTTGAGGTTACGGTGCAGACCTTTCATTAGGACACATAAAATCCATTCTTTTCATAATAAATTAACCTTTCAAAGCCTAGCGGTAACTTTACATATGACCAGGATTAACATTAAAAAATTCTACGTGGTGCCCACATTGCGTTTATGTGTTTTGTACGGATCTCAGAACAAACAGCAACTTTGGCTTATAAAACATTAAGAGATTGGTTTTTATAACCGAAGTGGCGAGTGTTTACAGCGCGGTACGCACTGAGTCCTTATATAAAACAGATACGCTTCGTCTTTAAAAGGTTAAAGTACTCTCTAAATAATTGGTCAAAAACATCATACACACGTGATCCGAGTTGGAATATGCGTAGATTTGAGAGTCAATAGCATAGTTAGTAGGGCACTTACATCGTCTTTTACTTCAACATTCCGTGTAGCTGCCGATCAGCTACACGGAATGTTAAAACAGCAATTCATTATTGGACAGCAGTTCATGTAATCATGACGCGACGATTATGACGATGGCTTAGTACAGCCGAAACAAGATGTCGTAACTTACGGAACTTGATAAAAAAATTAATTCCGTTGGTGTTTTGTATAGTTACGTGATTTTTCCTTTGCGATAGTTGCATTGAACGTAATCCGCTTAAAACGAACAGTGAAACCTTTCAGTTAAATAAAAAGCACAGGTCCGTAAATCCTCGTATAATTTACTTGCTGGCTTAGTGGTGAAGGGCCCCGCAGCAGACGCTACGAACGCACCGCAGCCTTGAGGCTTCTTGTTCAACCCTGTGATGAAGGTGACGATGATGATGATTATTTTTTGTTCTTTTCCTAGTAATGGAGCACCGCTGGAATGAAATTGACAGGGCAAAACCGAAGTACTCGGAGAAAAACCTGTCCCACTGCCACTTCGTCCACCACAAATCCCATATGGACTGACCCGGGATCGAACCCGGGACTCCGCGGTGGGAGGCCGGCGGCTAACCGCCTGAGCCACGGCACAGCCCTACTTGCTGGCTTATGTAGCGCTTCTTCCAGGAGCTGAGGGAACGCAAGGTCGAACGACACGATTATTAACCTTTTAAAGCCTAGCGGTAACTTTACATACCACCAGATTTAACATTAAAAAATTCTACGTGGTGCCCACATTGCGTTTGTGTGTTTTGTACGGATCTCAGAACAAACAGCAACTTTTGCCTTATAAAACATTAAGAGACTGGTTTTTATAACCGAAGTGGAGAGTGTTTACAGCGCGGTACGCACTGAGTCCTTATATATAACAGATACGCTTCGTCTTTAAAGGATTAAATAACTGCACGGAGACAAGTTCTTCTTGTAAAGCTGACACTTACTCAGCTAGTCAAGAAATTCCCCGCATTTTATGGAACCCGAATGTTCATTACCCTACGCACACAGCCCACCACGTGTCCCTATCCTGAGTCAGATCAATCCAATACAGTCTCAATCCTGTTTCTTGAAGACCCATTTTAATATTACACTCCCATTTACACCTAGGTCTTTCAAGAAGTCTCTTTCCCTCAGATCTCTCCACTAAAACCCTGTATGAACATCTCATCTACCCCACAGTGCCACAAGCCCAGCCTATCTCGCTCTTCCTTTGTTGATCACCCGAATAATATTTCGTTAGGAGTACAAATCATGAAGCTCCTCATTATGTAATTTTCTCCAGTCCCCTGTTACCTCGTCCCTCTTAGGCCCAAATATCTTCCTCAGTACCCTATTCTAAACACCTTCAGCCTGTGTTCCTCCCTCAAGGTGAGCGACCACGTTCCACACCCATACAAGACAACAAGCGAATTTATTGTGCCGTATGTTTTAATCTTAATATTTTCTTGAAAGCAAATGGAAAGACAAAAGAATCATATATAATTAAATAATAGATTGGAAAGAGTGTGGATGGAAGCGGCTACGGTATATGGACACTATTTATTCCGTGCATTTTAACTGAATTAAACTGTTCATACACGCACCAACAAATGCATCTGCAAGAACGCTGCAATATAATACGAATTACTTTTGTAATCTCCTGTATTTTAGTAAGTTTTAAACCGTGGTGTAGCGCTCCCTGATGATAGCATAAATAACGCCGAAACATGCAGAAGCGACGTAACATTGTATTTGTATATATAAGAAATGCATTTGTTGATACCATAAATAAACACTATAATTGGTTAAATTCTAAAACGTTTTGACGACGGTGTATAACATTGTGTGGTAATGGGTTTTTGGATTTATCCATCTTCCGAAGATTAAGATATTAAAATTATTAACAAATTAAAATCACGACGTTTCGGAAGCTGGCTCTGCTTCCGTCCTCAAGTGAATGGAGGGGGAGAAGAGAAGAACACCTACTCAGTTGGGCACCTTAGACAGAGCTAGCTACTCTAAGGGGCCCAATAGAGTAGGTGTTCTTCTCTTCTGCCCCTCCATTCACCTGAGGACGGAAGCAGAGCAAGCTTCCGAAACGTCGTGATTTTAATTTGTTAATAATTTTAATATCTTAATCTTCGGAAGATGGATAAATCCAAAAACCCATTACCACACAANGGGGGGGGGCTAACGAAAAAGGCAAAACTGGATACTCGATATCGTGGCCGAGATTTAAACACGCGACCTGCCTAACAATAAGCAGGACTCATAACTATAAGCGACGCTAAACTCACAGCAAAGCAGCAGTTCAGTCTGTCATCACGTAGGTATTAAATTTAAGGCAACAGGTCACTATTACTCACAAGTCAATAGGATACAACGCCCACATGAGTGTATCACAGATACGTTAAGCTCCTGGTGTGATATCTTGCAGCCTGATAGGTATTGTGGGCAGAGGAGTGCTTCACTGCGGCCAGTACGTGACATGCGTACGTGTTAGTTGTAGCGCGCATCAGGAGCGTAGGACAGGGACAGTAGCGGGCGAAGCGTCACAGGGACCGGGCAGTTTTCGAGGAGTCTCCGCAGCACTTAAAAACACGCGACAGAAGTGACAGTCGATTGAAACTTCGGTGAAGGGAATTGCTGTCGTGAGAACGGATTGCACCGATGTGAGGGATTTAAAGACACAAGTGAGATAATTAAAACGCGTACAAATGCCGGTGTTTATGAACTCGAGAATTAAATGAATAAGATTTACTCTCGTGTTAAAAAAAATTTGCAACTGAAACATATAAAATGAAATTAGAACTTAATTATTTTACAGCGATAAGATATTTTGCTTTTAAAGCAGACCCAAGGTAATTAAATTTCTGTTTATCGTGAAAATATTTGTGCAAGTGACATATCAAATGCTCCAAAAATCAGAAAAAAAAGACAACTACTATAAGGCAGGTCTCTATATACATCGAAATGAATCTATTTTCTGTTTTCCTTTTGTGCCAAGCGTATCGACAGGACCAACACAAAAGAAATTACAAACATTTTAATCACATATGTAGCAGTATGTTACATCTTAGAGCTTGAACAGTACAAAACAAATGACACATATTGTACAGTTACGATTTGCATTATTCTAATATCTGACAATATCCCAAAATACAGATTTAACGTAACATTGCGATATAAGTAGATTCGATGTTTTAGTTAAGTTAATGCATAAATGAAACTTTACTGACGAATCCACAAGTGTTTTATCTACTACAAGCGCCGTATGTTTGAGAACAGTGACGAAACGTAAACAGAGACAGCTTATCAATTCAAAATACGCACTTTTTAAAGACATAACAAGTACAAAAAACATATATATGTCCGTACGTATATTTGACACAATAAATATGCCTAAGTTTACCGTACTTATCTGTGAGATTCTGTAATATGACACCGTTCTTCGTTAAACATTTTATCAGTAATATAAATGACGCGTTACAGGTGAATGTCACATTGTAATCACGTTGAACTCAATTCACAAACCTAATTTTGTTCTCAATATCGACGCCATATTACTTTATTGTTAATTACGGCAGCAAATTGTTAAAATTTAAAACAGTACCAACAAACAACAGGTGTTTCACAACACTGTGAATTTGCTCTATTCAATATCACGTACCAATTATCAGTGTTGTTCACATTTACGTAACAGTACAGCTTAAAAGATTCTACAGTCTTCAGTGTTCCTAGATATACTTAAAGACGAAGTTATCTGCTACATTAATGTGTGTTCTCCGAAATCACCGATATGAATTATGTATTTTATTTCGTAATGAAGCTGTGAGTGAAAATATTGTGACTACAGTTATGGAAAGGAAACATTCCGCAATAACTGGACAACGGGACATTTCGAGACATTTTGGTTGCAGAAGGATATATTTATTGAGAAGAAGGAGAAAGGACACTGTTGCACTGTTCTGGTTGCTCCTTCTGTCGGTGACAAACTGTACAGCTACAGAGGTGAGTCATAAAATATCAGTCCTAATTCCGAATGCATAAGCAAACAGAATACTGCAGAGGGTTGAGACTTCGTTCTAGTGTCCATTTTTGTTATTGCTTAAGGGAAAATGTTTGATTCTGTCTCTTTGCTCGTAAATATTCATCAGACCAAAATTGTTTACGAAGCCAGTCATACATAAACATGTGACACGTGCTTTGTACCCCGAAGTTCCGCTTTTCGACGCGATTAAATACAACCGAGGGAAGGAGTCAGCACTCTTACGCTACGCCCACATATCATAACTTGGCGTGATTTTTGGATCCCGCCGCGGTGTAAATAAGATTTTCGCTCTTCTGGGACGTTCCGCAGCGTAGATTGGTAGTTAGCTACGGACGTTTTGTGACAACCTATCGGGTCTCATCTTCAAGGAACTGGAACCGATAGGTTGATCCGAAACGTCGGTAGCTACCAATCTATGCTTCGCAACGTCACAGAAAACCGATGATCTCATATCTTGACTTGTTGTGTTCCTATTTATTCAATATTCCCGGGGGGGGGGGGAAATGACGTGTCAGTCTGCAAGAAATTTGTAAAGACTGCAGGTTTCCTTTCTTTTCTCCATCCCTAAATTCAAATTGCAGCCGGTGTAGCGCGGTCGGCATAGCGACTAGGGTACGGGTCCGCTGGTCAGGGGTTCGAACACAAAGAGAACTATAATTTTGTCTGTTGTTTTACACAGAATGGGGGTGTTCGAGAATAGGGTGCGGAGGAAGATATTTGGGCCTAAGAGGGACGAGGCGACAGGGGAGTGGAGAAGACTACAGAATGAGAAGCTTTATGATATGTACTCCTCACGGAATATTATTCGGGTGGCCAAATGAAGAATGAGATGGGCTGGACATGTGGCACGTATGGGAGACAGAAGAGGTGCCCACAGGGTTTTGTGGTGAAACCTGATGGGAAGAGACCACTTGCCAGACCTAGGTGTAGAAGGGAGGAAAATATAAAAATAGATTATTTGAAAAAGCGGGATGGGGTCTTCGGACTGGATTTATCTGGCTCAGGATACAGACAGGTGGCGGGCTTTTGTGACGCTGTAATGAAGCTTCGGGTTCCCCAAAATGCGCAAAATTTCTTGACTAGCCAAGGATCTATTAGTTTCTCACGAAGGACTCTACTCCACGTAGTTAGTTGGCTTGTTTGTTAGTTAGTTAGGTCCAATGCCGACGTAATGCGTTA
This sequence comes from Coptotermes formosanus, assembly GCA_013340265.1. Lineage (NCBI taxonomy): Eukaryota > Metazoa > Arthropoda > Insecta > Blattodea > Rhinotermitidae > Coptotermes > Coptotermes formosanus. The sequence continues at coordinate 143,018 of BLKM01012068.1, read as the reverse complement.
AAACCGCCATGCCTCAACTTCGAGTTTAACAAACTCTCCCATCGTTCAAAAGTTACCCAACCGACGCAATTAAAAGCGCGTGGGTAAAGAGGCCAATAATTAACCGACCTATGACATCCAGACACGTATGGGTTCGCATGAAAGTCACTTGACAAGGCCTTTCTGTTGTTAAACATCGAGTATCAACTCTTGCGACACGCTGTATTATTTAACACCTACATTTACCAGCGACAGATGTACACGAACTTACGTGTTCACACATTTCTAAATACAGGAACTGTCACCAATGTAGCACGGAAACGCTGCGATGTACACGAGCCTTCGGTGCAGGTTCAAACCGCCATATGCAAATAGAGAGCGAAATCGCTTTGGTAAACGAACTAACATAAACATTACTTCCAGATGTTATGCGAGATTAAAGTACACTAAATCTGGATAAACTAACATGTTCACGATGAAAGAGACGCACGGTTCATGAGGGGCGTAAAATAGTTTGAATTATTAAATAATGCAGGCAAATACAGCATATAGCACTAATATTGCGCCTCAGAAAAATACAAAAAACCCGATCACCTGTTGTAACACTTGTCGATAGTCATATATTAAAAAAGGTGAGAAACACTGCACTTCATTTTAGAAATGTGCAAACCAGCCATAGCATGGCCCTCTACAACAAGCCAGTGATATGGAATGTAGATTGTATTAAATGGAGGACAAACACTTGGCAAGGTTCGCTTATATTCTGACTTACATGGTAATTATGCTTTGGGTATTCAATCCGTTTACAAGAAACCAACAAACAATGCTACACTGACTGACTTATCTAGTAAGATGTATGTTTCAGCTGCACTAACTGACTTATCTAGCAAGACGTATGTTCCATTAGGCTGTGGCATATTAACTCAATCGAGTCCAATCTGTTCGAATCTACTCAGTGACGTCTCCTTTTCTTCACATTCTTCCTCGTCCTGACTCCACAACCCGGGTCTTGCCTCTCACGGCAACCATCACTCGAACGAACTCTCCAGCGTTTCCGGGGGCCAGTAGTTGAATCTCTCCACGCGTAATCCGTTTCACTAGCAGGCTTCAGCAAAGCCAGCCACATGCGTTTGCATACAGTTCCTGCACATCTCTTTATGACGCTGTACTCGCACTGCTGCTAGCAACAAGTAGGGTCGAGTGGACTGAGGCAGCGCGTCTGCCGGAAGCTCTGTAGATACGGACTGTGAAATATTACCCGGAAAGCTTCGTGAGGATCAAATATCCTACAACAGTACTCGTATTGGCAAAGCCATCATCCGCCAGGTTCATATTTACATAAGTTTCTGCAAACGCACTCCGTTTCTGACGTCTAAATACGCGTTTTTTTTGCCCCTTAATTTTCATACAATTTCAGTCGATATTGTTTATCAGAGTAAGAAACCGTGTGTCAATAACTGCAGTTAATTTATTAACCAGCAACTAAATAACCTTTTAAAGCCTAGCGGTAACTTTACGTACCACCAGGTGTAACACTGAAAAATTCTACGTGGTGCCCACATTGCGTTTATGTGTTTTGTACGGATCTCAGAACAAACAGCAACTTTTGCCTTATAAAACATTAAGAGACTGGTTTTTATAACCGAAGTGGAGAGTGTTTACTGCGCGGAATGTACTGAGTCCTTATATAAAGCAGATAAACGTATTTAAAGGGATAATTAACTTAGATGGGTAGGAAATTCAAAGTCGCGTTCACAGGACACAACCAATGGAACACATAAATCCACCCAAAAACATTCATATACATTTCCATCTCATTGTAAAGCGCTACGTGTCTCGCCAATACAACTAACATATATTTAACTACAATTATGTTTGGTTAAAAGTAAAAAATACATATTTTTCTCCGTTCTCCCTGTTATTTCCCCCCTCTTACACCAAAACATTATACCCACACTTCTCCATTTCCGTGTATCTCTTCTACCCTTAAAAAGCAAAGCTAAAGCAATCCCTGTACAGGCCTGGATAGGCCCTTAGGGTTCCAGGAGGTTGAGGTTCCCAGATTTCAAGAGTATCGGCACAAGAAGGTGGTAGAGTTGTCAGTCCGAGGCACCGGCCGCCTTTACCTCCCAGGAAATATTCCTGGTACTCATTTCTGTTACAGACTAAGTCGACCTCAGGGTCATAGTGTGGTCAACCCTCACAAAACAGCAGATAAAATTATACAAGTGGTTATAAAACTTTAGGTAAAGCTTTCCCCGTAACAAGTCATGAAGACTCAGAGGGGGGTGGGAATGTTGGACTTCCACCCTTACTTTGACATTCCGCACAACTAGGATGGCAGGGTAGTCAGCCCTAGGCGCCGGCCGCACTTTACCCCCAAGGAAATTCCTTGGCACTCATTTGTGTTAGAGGCTGAGAGGATTCCAGAACTACTGAATGCGGACAGAAGGAATACGACACTTGAAACTTTCCAAGGACCTTACCGGGAATCGAACCCGCAACCTCCTGTCTTGTGACGCAGTGATGTTAAGCTGTAAGAATTCTGCTAATTCTGGTTTTTATTCGGGAGGTGCGAGGTTGTAACCTGAACCTAAACATCACCTAGTTTGACCCAGCTGCTCTTTGCTTTACCCCACTCCTTTGGGGCAATATCGTGGATATACATTTACTTATGCCACGGACACGTCCTTCGCCATCCCATCCAAGTCAACAGGCCCTAATCCCATTACCATTATACGCCATACAATCTTGCTTTTCCACGGTGCAACAGCCCCCCAGTGGGCCAGGCCCTCCTCATTATAGATGCTTCACGATCACACTCAGACACACCACACTCGGTAGGACTCCTCTGGACGAGTTATCAACCAGACGCAGAGACCTTTACCTGACAACACAGAACACTCACAAGAGGCAAATATCCATGCCCCCGGCGGGATTCAAACCCGCAATCCCAGCAAGGGAGCTGCCGCAGACTCACGCCTTAGACCGCGCGGTCACTGGACTCACGCCATACAAGCTGCTATACCAAACTTATTGTCAAATGCACCACAGATACATACATACATACATACATACACACACACATACATACATACATACATACATACATACATACATACATACATACATACATACATACATACATACATACACACACACACACACACATACATACATACATACATACATACATACACACACATACATACATACATACATACATACATACATACATACACACACACATACATACATACATACATACACACACACACATACATACATACATACATACATTCATACATACACATACATACATACACACATACATACATACACACATACATACACATACATACATACATACATACATACATACATACATACATACATACATACACACATACATACATACACACACACACACATACATACATACATACATACATACATACATACGTACGTACGTACGTACATACATACATAAATACATACATACATACATACATACATACATACATACATACATACACACATACATACGTACGTACGTACATACATACATACATACATACATACATACATACAAGGATATTCGAGGTTCTCTCAGCGGTGTTACTGCGAATTTAGTTATTATGGTTAAGTTAACTGACACAGGTTTACAGTACTATAATTTTACCTGTTGTTTTGTATGGGTGTGAAACTTGGTCTCACACACTGAGGGAGGGACAAAGACTGAGGGTGTTCGAGAATAGGGTGCTGAGGAGGATATTTGGGCCTAAGAGGGACGAGGCGACAGGGGAGTGGAGAAGACTACATAACGAGGAACTTAATGACCTGTACTCATCATCAAATATTATTCGGGTAATCAAATCGATAAGAATGAGATGGACGCGGCATGTAGCACGTATGGGGGAAAAGAGAGGTGCATACAGGATTTTGGTGGGGAGACCTGAGGGAAGGCGACCACTTGGGAGACCCAGACGTAGATGGGAGGATAATATAAAAATAGATCTTCAAGAAGTGGGATGGGGCATGGACTGGATTGAGTTGGCTCAGGATAGGGACAGGTGGTGGGCTCTTGTGAATGCGGTGATGAACCTCCGGGTTCCATAAAATGCGGGGAATTTCTTGACTAGCTGAGAAACCGTTAGGTTCTCAAGAAGGCCTCTGCTCCATTGAGTTAGTTAGTTAGTTAGTTAGTTAGTTAGTTACACTGACACAGGGTAAATAGTGCCCCACGTTTCGACGTTTCAGAAGATTACGGTTCCTTCATATTAACCGTTTAGCAGTCCAAAATCAACACTTTTTTTTTATACATCTGATGTTCGTTATTCGAATCTTATCAGCGACCTGCAGCAGTATTTTACACTTTAGCAACCAAATAGCATTTCACAAATCAAAGCAATAGCTTCACTCTTCTGATTTATTGGTGAAACCTTCACCTGTGGAGTTCCAACAGGATCCTTCATCTAAATGCCATGTCAGTACACGGAAAGACACTTTTCACATCGAAACGTCAGCGACTGCAACAGCGGTGGGATTTAAATGGGCCTCCGTGAGATATTTATATGTGACTGCTGGAAAGACAGAAAATTTTGTTCGACATGTAAGTGTATTAAAATGGGAGAAGCCGACCCTGACACGGCAGCATTCACACGCGCAGTAAGTAACACGTAAGATATATCAATATCAGATGCTGTGTTAAGACTTGCTTTCACCAACTTCATACACGAATTTAAACAGCTAACTAATTGGGAAGATTTTAAATGTTTAGAGTTTTATTTTTTCAGTGCCGAATTTTTTAACACTGAACGCGTTATATACTAATGAATGTGAAATTCAGATCTCAACCCAGTGTCAAAATTTTAATGTAATTACAATTTTTTACATTTTTTAATGCCAAATGGCCAGCAAGATGACCGTTTAGGTCGAAACATGTAGCCATGCTTAGTCTGACGCAGTGACACATACGTGCTAACAAAGTTCGGGATAACGAAATTAAGTACTTCTTTACTACCGTCAGTTTTGTTACCTTTCGTGTCAGTAGGCGTAATAATAGACCCTTTCTGCTCCTGAAATAGACAAATGTAAGCACAGTGAAATGGAATCCGAACCCTGCGAGAAACCGGATTCTAATCACGCCACGTCGATCACATTACACGTTCATAATGATGTGGTATTTTTAATCAATTTTCAATCCTCTTTCATAATTAAAGTAATGAATCCGTGTTACACGATGAAAGCAATCAGCCTGCTAAGTCTACATTGAAAAATCAATTTACTACATAAAAACTCCATTTACGCTTCAACAGAACACTTTTACTACCCACTCTACGGGGTTTTCTGCAATCAACACTTACCAAGGTCTAAAATTGAACACGTTACAGTGACTGCCACTCCCGTTTCGTTATTTGCGTGGCCCAGTATTTAAATTTCGACACCAATGCTTCTTACACTTGCCCTATCCCATTCATACTATCTGTGTAAGCCCCCAATTAGGTAACCACCCTATTCCTCCATATATACCACATGCAATTCATTTTACACTAACTAACTAACTCCATGCAGCAGAGGCCTTCTTGAGAAGCTACGGTTTCTCAGCTAGTCAAGAAATTCCTCGCATTTTATGGAACCCGGAGGTTCATTACCGCATTCACAACAGCCAGCCACCTGTCCCTATCCTGAGCCAGTTCAATCCAGTCCATGGCCCCATCCGACATCTTGAAGATCCATTTTAATATTATCCTCCCATCTAAGCCTAGGTCTCCCAAGTGGTCGCCTTCCCTCAGGTCTCCCCACCAAAATCCTGTATGCACCCCTCTTTTCCCCCATACGTGCTACATGCCGCGCCCATGTCATTCTTCTCGATTTGATTACCCGAATAATATTTGGTGACGAGTACAGGTCATTAAGTTCCTCGTTATGTAGTCTTCTCCACTCCGCTGTCGCCTCGTCCCTCTTAGGCCCAAATATCCTCCTCAGCACCCTATTCTCGAACACCCTCAGTCTTTGTTCCTCCCTTAGTGTGACAATTCGTTTTACACTAATCATTATAGTTACCTACCGAAACACAAGGCCAGAGCCCACTGTACGGTACAGCTACCTACCGAAACACAAGGCCAGAGCCCACTGTACGGTACAGTTACCTACCGAAACACAAGGCCAGAGCCCACTGTACGGTACAGCTACCTACCGAAACACGAGGCCAGAGCCCACTGTACGGTACAGCTACCTACCGAAACACAAGGCCAGAGCCCACTGTACGGTACAGCTACCTACCGAAACACGAGGCCAGAGCCCACTGTACGGTACAGCTACCTACCGAAACACAAGGCCAGAGCCCACTGTACGGTACAGCTACCTACCGAAACACGAGGCCAGAGCCCACTGTACGGTACAGCTACCTACCGAAACACAAGGCCAGAGCCCACTGTACGGTACAGCTACCTACCGAAACACAAGGCCAGAGCCCACTGTACCGTACAGCTACCTACCGAAACACGAGGCCAGAGCCCACTGTACGGTACATCAACGCTGCCACAGTCTGGTCATTACGTAATTAGCTCCTTTTTTATCTATTCTCCACAGGTGATCAGTCAATATTGATACAAAACGCAATACATTACCTTCGACAGACGCAACTGTCACCACCTGCCACTTGCACACTTCCCAACCACAAGGCCAAATTCAGATTTCAGGAAGCCAAAGTTTCTGTTTCAACGGATTTTTCTTCTCGACGAAGACGGATCATGTAGCGAGGGGGGAGGGGGAGGGAGAGAAATTTGGCTGATTCCTTTGACTTTACAATGTTCAAACTAAGCACAGTCGAACTCGGTTATAACGTCATGAAATGGGCTGAATATTTTGTGTCATTATAAACGAGTGTTGTTATAACCGAAGACTACAATGTTCAGTGTAACAGTGAGGAATTAATTGTTACCACAGGATATCTGACGCTATAGGCGGGGTGTCGCATAAACCGACGTCGTTATAACCGGGTTCGGCTGTACTTATTTTCATGATGCAAAAACTTCTCTTAAATTCGGTGAAACGAAACAGTGAAGATATCAAGTCTTCAACGAAATGACGCCCTGCTGATTGCTCATACTCAAAACAGCCGTTGTCTGATTTTTTCTGCCACGACACACTTGAAGAATGACGCCCACATACGCGACACACTGGTGACCTCTGACCCCAACTGTGGTCTATGTGCACCTTGTGAGTGACCGAATCACAACTAAACTGCCGATACCTTTCTAAGAACCAATCACAGCGTAGCTTGCTGTCTACTTGCCTTTATCGCTGCTTTCTACTGCCCTTACCACGCACAAGAAAAATATGATTGTTTCAATAACATGAAACTCGGATTACCTTTATATCATGTCGCTTCGGGCGCCATGCGGTTCTTCGAGTGCACATGACGCATGCGTACACGAGCCGAACGCTTCTCCCTCTCCCTCCAAATGTGAGTTTGAGGTTAGGCCGTTCCGCTATGGACAGTGCAATGATAATTTTAGTATTTAACTAGTGAATTAGCAACTGCTCGCGACATAGGCCTGTCAGTGTCCGAAAAACGCTATCCCAAGAACACTGCGATTTGCATACGTTAACCTTTTAAAGCCTAGCGGTAACTTTACGTACCACCAGGTTTAACATTCAAAAATTCTACGTGGTGCCCACATTGCGTTTATGTGTTTTGTACGGATCTCAGAACAAACAGCAACTTTTGTCTTATAAAACATTAAGAGACTGGTTTTTATAACCGAAGTGGAGAGTGTTTACAGCTCGGTACGCACTGAGTCATTATATAAAACGGATATGTTTCGTCTTCAAAGGGTTAAAAAGTGAATTTACATAAAGAAAACATTTACAATCACAGGCCAATATTTACTAAAACAAAATGAGTCAGCATATCTTTATTATTTGCTTTCTTCTGACAAGAACATTCGGACGTTTAAAGAGTAACCTGTCGCCCTATTCAGAAAGATGAAGAAACGTACATACAGGTATACTTCATAACTTCTACTCGTCAACATACGTTACATAAAGAAACATCGGATGGATGGACACGTAGCATACACTGGACAATAGAAATGTGTATAGAAATTAGAATATCTCAGGGTAAAAACTACTATACAAGATAATATTAAAAAGGGTTTCAGAGAAATAGGGTGAAAGATGGTGGGATCTCGTAAAAATGATAGGCTATCACAATTTCAAGTGGCATTTATGTCGTCTAATTTCACATAGAGGCCATTTTTAGCACTGTATGGCAAGTCAGTCAGGATTTATACGGTTCTGTCAGGTTCAACAGAGCCTGGTGCCACTGAATGTACAGGTGGCTCGCGTTCTGATTAGCTACCTGATCGAAATATATTGATCAGTGACAATCTGCAGTGTGCAGTTGTGTAATAATACAGAATGGTGATAATATCCTTCAAAACATGATAAACATTTGACGTCAGTTGTTATCACTGCATCAGTCGTGGAGCAAAAGACTCAACTGGAATTTAAATTTAAGCGATAGGAATACACAAATATTCCAACATCCTAGGAGCCACCTGAAAATTATACACGCCAGAAGCGCGATATGAAATGCCGCACGGAAGACCGATAAATGTTAGACGCCACGGCGACCAGGCAACCGGGATTTGTGCACCGCTGGTCGAGAATAATATTAGGTGAAACGTCATCATACGTTGAGCTAGGCAACGTTCATCGAATAACTAACCCTGCCAACTGCCTCACAGACTAATCACCTAAAGCATCGACTAAACACGTGCTGTGTCTTCAAGTGTAAGCAAAGACCACAATGCTGCGTCTCTCCCTTCGCTGACTCATAAGAAACCGGACTTCAGTTTCCGCCGCGGCGTAGTTGAGATGGGACTGGTAGGCTACCTCGAAACATTGGTAATCAGTTACAAACCTACGTCGCGTTAACATCCCGTAAGATCAAACGCTTCGACTCTTGCCAAATTCTATAGAATTCATTCTTCATAAATTACGCCCGAGGGCGTAATTTATGAAGAATAAAAACAGTAAGTGTCGATCCCAGTGGCCGCGCGGTCTAAGGCGTAGGTTTGCTACCGAATGCTTGCTGGGATCGTGGGTTCGAATCCCACAGGGGGCATGGATGTTTTGTCTTGTACAGTGTTTGTGTTGTCAGGCAGAGGTCTCTGCGACGGGCCGATCCCTCGTCCAGAGGAGTCCTACCGACTGTGGTGTGTGTCTGAGTGTGATCAAGGGAAAATAAAAAACAACCTCAACACCTGCTGTGAACAAGTAGGTAGAAGAGGGAAGGACTGCGAAACGAAACCAAAAACAGTAATTGAAATAATTAATGTGACTTGAAATTAAAACATCCCAATACCAAAGCTTAAGAAGCAATCAAAAGGACGAAGTACAGTTGTCACTGAGTCCAATTCATGACCTCAGAATCTGTTCCCCAGTTACATCTACCTACCTGTTTTTCTAGGCATCCACTGTTGCGAAGTTTCGGTTTTCAAAATTTAATCTGTATTGGGTTACATAAATGCTCGTCCCTGTTCTGAAAGTGCTTTCTCGTGCTTCCAACTTCACAAAATGTAAGCCTCTTATTACACTGTCAAAGCTTTCAGAACTATAATTCGAAAAATGGGTGACCCCGAAAACCGAGAGTTACCGGGTGCAATGCGGATATTGGACAATGCATAACGTAGTGCTGCTCATGTAGAACATCTACAGACTCGTGGTTGCTTATGGAAAGAAAGAAACCAAAATTAAATGATTTATTTGGCATTACAAGGTTTTAATTCGTCTACTAGACGTGGCAAAGAGTATTTCAACGCGAAACTCGCGGTTTTCAAACTCGTTTCAATTATAAGAGAGTACAGAGTCTACTATAGGCTACGAAGTGCAAAAAAATGCAAACTTGACAAATTTAGTAAGTTAGTGAGGTTTAACCCTTAAAGACGAAGCGTATCTGTTTTATATAAGGACTCAGTGCGTACCGCGCTGTAAACACTCTCCACTTCAGTTATAAAAACCAATCTCTTAATGTTTTATAAGGCAAAAGTTGCTGTTTGTTCTGAGATCCGTACAAAACACATAAACGCAATGTGGGCACCATGTAGAATTTTTTAATGTTAAACCTGGTCGTATGTAAAGTTACCGCTAGGCTTTAAAAGGTTAAGGTGATAATGCAGACTAACACTTTGCAGTCTGGTATGAGTATACCGACGTTTCATAGGTTCCCGATGGAGCCAGCACCATGTTCCAAAACGTCGGTATACTTCTACCAGATGTCATGGCGTCACGTCCTTCAAAATCGTTTTACGCACGTTAGAGTTCCTGTGCTCGCCATGAAGGCACGTGGGGGAGAGGAGGTAAAAATCCTTTCTTGCACTGTCCGTCTTTATACGCATGTTACCCACTGCTAGTCACAAACATTCCGATACTTAAAGTCGAGTCATCTTCAGTGTCTAACTGTACTCATTTGGATTAATTGATAATACTACGGTCGGACTGTTCGCCTTACACTGCTGTTGTAATTGCTACAGTAATTAATATTTCGATATTTTATTCGGTTAAAATTATCCCTGGAATACTAATTCAAAGTTTAACAACAAATACTAAAACATCTGAAATCAGAGGAAATACATCTACCGGTTTGGCCTATGCTATTTCTCTTGAAATAAATGTGCGAAACCGGTGATTTACATTTACTAGCTACACACACCTCTGACGCCCACTCGTGTCATCCCGTCTGTGTTTCATCTTTCAATTGATAATGACATAACTTTGGCTTTCTAGTAGTAGGATTTAACAGTTTCACGTTATTTATTATGGAAGCATAAAGTAGAGACATAGCTCCATTCATTCCTAAACTCTGCACTCGATGGAGGTGGTGGGTCTTCAGTTTCATATCCCCAGTCACTTTAGACCCCGCCGCCCAGCCCCCCCCCCCCGGGGGAGGGGATATTCCCCAGTACCTATTGAATATGAGGCTGGGTGAAATGCAGAGACGGTCTGGACGATTTTGGGAAAGAAAAGCATACCTGATCCTTGGCGGGAATTGAAACACCGTTCCAGCCCGTACGCTGGTCAGTACACCGACTGAGCTGTCGCAACTGCGTACTTGTTCAGCCATGAATTAGTTAACATGCACAGTGGTTTTATGGAAATATTTACGTACCTGAGTTGCTTTTTTAATGTACAAGGTAGGACTCGGCAAGCAGTACCAGTGATATGTCACACAGTTAATTCTCATGACTGCAATTAATTATCAATCAAAACATGTAATATTCAGTTTAGCACTGAACAACGCCAAAAAGAAGAATGCAGCAAAGAAAAACAATGCATCAAGTCTGCCAGCAGTAAAAAAATTTTGGTGCACTCCCTGAAGATGACGTTCCGTACGTCGAAACATGTCGGGGTGAAGTGAAAGAGTGAAAAACTACATACAGTGCATTTAGTTGGTTTTTAACCTTTTAAAACCTAGCGGTAACTCTACATACGACCAGGTTTAACATTAAAAAATTCTACGTGGTGCCCACATTGCGTTTATGTGTTTTGTACGGATCTCAGAACAAACAGCAACTTTTGCCTTATAAAACATTAAGAGATTGGTTTTTATAACCGAAGTGGAGAGTGTTTACAGCGCGGTACGCACTGAGTCCTTATATAAAACAGATAAGCTTCGTCTTTAAAGGGTTAATGTAACAATTAGTATACAGTATTCAGTCCAACGAAAGGCACTGTATTTTATTTCAGATATTACCAATATCTTGCACACAAAGTTACCTCCAATTTTTTTTACAGCCGCGCGGACCTGCTATTGCTCTCAGCAGAAACTTTTTACGCGACCTCACGACAGCGCGGCACTTTAAAAATTGTTTGTAATATGCACGATAAGAATATTTAGAATGAAAATTAAAAAAAAAAATTCCAGCTGCACGGCAACAATTCAGTGTGCGCGGGACCATTTCAGTTACTGGGCACACGCGCACCCGCGCAGCTTACAGGGAACACTGATTGTAGATCAATCCTACATGTTCCGATCCGTAATGGAATCATCATCAGGGATTCATATCAAAGTAATATTTCACAAAACTCTACTACAAAAGCATACATCTATTAAGAAGATATAAAAAATCGTACAGTTAAATGTTACTTCGTTACGAGCCCCTGATAACGATCACATGGAGTACTGATTTACAAGATCGTGCAGGCCTAATGCAGAATATCTGAAATACAATACAGTGCATTTTGTTGCACTGGATACTAACTAACTCCACGGAGCAGAGGCCTTCTTGAGAAGCTAACAGTTTCTCAGCTAGTCAAGAAATTCCCCGCATTTTATGGAACCCTAAGGTTCATTACCGCATTTACAACAGCCCGCCACTTGTCCCTATCCTGAGGCAGCTCAATCCAGTCCATGCCATCCATCCCACTTCTTCAAGATCCGTTTTAATATTATCCTCCCGTCTACGCCTGGGTCTCCCAAGTTGTCGCCTTCCCTCAGGTCTCCCCACCCAAATCCTGCATGCACCTAGTTTTTCCCCATACGTGCCACATGCCCCGCCCATCTCGTTCTTATCGATTTGATTACCCGAATAATATTTGGTGATGAGTACAGGTCATTAAGTTCCTCGTTATGTAGTCTTCTCCACTCCCCTGTCGCCTCGTCCCACTTAGGCCCAAATATCCTCCTCAGCACCCTATTCTCGAACACCCTCAGTCTTTGTTCCTCCCTCAGTGTGAGAGACCAAGTTTCACACCCATCCAAACAACAGGTAAAATTATAGGTCTGTATACCCTAATCTTTGTGTTTTTGGATAGCAACCTGGAAGACAAAAGATTCTGCACCGAATGATAGCAAGCATTCCCCAAATTCAGTCTGCTCTTAATTTCTTCATGAATGGAGTTTCGATTCGTTAGGGTTGCTCCCAAATATTTGAATTCTTCCACCCTTTCAAATCATTTATTATCTATCTTTATGTTGTGAGTTTCTTCTGCATTTTGATTTCGAGATATGACCATGTTGCACTAAATACTGTGTGACTTTAATATCGACAAGGCATTGTATGAACAATATAAAATCTATCAAACCATCGTTCGTGGATCAGTCGGGTTCCGAGCACCACCGTTTGCAAACTACACACTAATTTTAATATTGTTAATAGATGGGGAGACCTGAGGGAAAGCGACCACTTGGAAGACCCAGGCGCAGATGGAAGGATATTAAAATGGATATTCAAGACGTGGGATGGGGGCATGGACTGGATTGAGCTGGCTCAGGATAGGGACTTGTGGCAGGCTCTTGTGAATGCGGTAATGAACCTCCGGGTTCCATACAATGCGGGGAATTTCTTGACTAGCTGAGAAACTGTTAGCTTCTCTTAATGGCGTCTGCTCCACGGAGTTAGTTAGTTAGTTAGTTAGTTAGTTAGTTAGTTTGTTTGTTAGTTAGTTGGTGAGTTAGTTAATTAGTTAGTTAGAATCTTTTATAAAATGGTTCTGTGAATAGCAACTTACATAAAACAATGTAATGTCTCACATAGTAACGCGATTATTTGAACTGAACTTCGCACAGTGGAGAAATGCGTAAAATATCAGTTTGAAATTGAAGCCACTTTGCAACAAAGGGCTTGCCTCGTTATGTATGCATCGCAGTCACTTTACCCTATTATCGAGAACAGAGCTTCTCTTGTCGAGATTATAAGTACCCTGTGTTGTATGAAGTTTATGCCACAAATATCACACACAACTGGCTGATACCAGAAGCATGTCCTCAGGTAACGGGTAACCAGTACGGTTACCACGGCAACTAACGTTTTGTTCAACACTGAAGTGTTTAGAAAATAAGGTAACACAAACAAAAAATAGGGAAAGAAAAAGAGAGGAATAAGTGGGAGAAAACTGTAAAGAGAAGAAGAAAATTTAGCCAAACAGCATACACACAGTATTTCCTTCATCATGCTCATCTCACGTTCTGAAAGTTCGCAATTCGAATCTCGTTAACGAAATTGGATGTTTGTAATTTTTCGTGTTTTCAATTAACCTTTTAAAGCCTAGCGGTAACTTTACGTACCACCAGGTTTAACATTAAAAAATTCTACGTGGTGCCCACATTGCGTTTATGTGTTTTGTACGGATCTCAGAACAAACAGCAACTTTTGCCTTATAAAACATTAAGAGACTGGTTTTTATAACCGAAGTGGAGAGTGTTTACAGCGCGGTACGCACTGAGTCCTTATATAAAACAGATACGCTTCGTCTTTAAGGGTTAAACTGGGCATACAGGTTAACAATTGATTTAAAAAATAAACACATAATAAACCGCCGAGGAAACCCACTTGTTCTGTGGGTTATTAAGAAAATAACACGTCTTGCAGTGGTGTAGGGGCTTATGGGAAATCATTTAAATGTATTCAAACAAGAATATCGTGTACTCTGCGTTGCGACGAAGTGAAACGCCTACAGTGTACAGTTGCATATAAAGTTTTAACGAGAAAAATATAACCTTACATCCTCGTTAAACTGTTGAAATATAGCTAGAAATTTTGAAATGTTTTCTCAGAAACCCAATCAATTAGTAGCTGTTTGACACCAATGTTTAAGGTACACAACTGTGTAGCAAAAAAAAATTGGTGACTAGATTACAGCAGATTTTAGCATGAAAATGAGATTATAAATACAAAATTCGCCTTATTACGTAACTGAAATGTCATAAATATGTTTTCCGTAAACGACAGTGTCTTCATAATTTTGAAAAGTCGATTATTGCCTTAAAGTACTTACATAAGTAAGCCAAAGATCTCGTAGCAATTCTCCGCGCGCGAGCGCGCGCGCGCGCCTGTGGAGTCACCACGTTGTCAAATACAACCTGCATAACGAAAACAGAAAAATATAGGACCTTATTCGGTCTAAGGAACCATTTAAAAAATGCAAGTTTTTAACTTTTTTGGTTAGCATGTTAGCAGATTTTTTAAAATACGTACAGGACTTTGTAGAATCCGGTATTTCTTCACTTATTGTGTTATAATTTCGTTTAGATTTCGTATATTCGCACAAATGTCATATTGCGGATATGCAAAGAATTCGTTAGTCTTCACACAGGACTGCCTTACGTGCCCCCGCCGCCGCCGCCACCGCCACCGCCACCGCCACCGCCACCGCCACCGCCACCGCCACCACCACCACCACCACGGAAGCAGAATAGACAAAGTAACAAGCGATGGAAAAACAATACGAGATCGTACTTTATACACTTTACCGCATATTATTAGTTCTATTTCAAGCAAGATTATATGGTCACAACATGTAGCAAGAACATATTAACCGTTTAAAGCCTAGCAGTAACTTTACATACGACCAGGTTTAACATTTAAAAATTCTACGTGGTGCCCACATTGCGTTTATGTGTTTTGTACGGGTCTCAGAACAAACAGCAACTTTTGCCTTATAAAACATTAAGAGACTGGTTTTTATAACCGAAGTGGAGAGTGTTTACAGCGCGGTACGCACTGAGTCCTTATATAAAACAGATACGCTTCATCTTTAAAGGGTTAAATAACAGATGCATGAAAATCTTTAGTCGGCAATACTGTCGGAAAGTGGACAGATTTGAACTGGTTCTGGAAAAGGTCAAATAATGGGCTCATTTGAACACGATAACCTTTCTGGCTCCTCAAATGAAAGAAGTAAGGAAACGTGTCTCAAGGAAGATGCAGACTTACACGTGTATATAAGTGAACGGTCAGCGTAATCATGTTCGAAGGATTACTGAAAATTAAACTCCACCTTTTGATCTCACCTTTGAAGAAGATCCAGAGTGCGGCATGCCAACGGATATTCTGGCAAATTGTTCTACTATCCTTTGCAATGAACATTCATCCTCCATTCGTAGGGAAAATTACGCGAAGTTCTGGAAGTGTCACGTTTCACAAGGTTACTGAACATTTACATTCTTTGTCGCCCTTTGCAGTGTAACGTGCCAGATTTTCAGTTTGGTTAAATTCTTCCCTCAGAAATGACGCAGTATTTTTATGCAAAACTATAATATCCACATTACAAAGTGAGTGGTTTTGTAACAGACACGGCCGGGCTGCTCATCACCAACATGGCGAATTTACATTTACAAAGCTGCTATGTAGATAGACGGCTGTTGTTCTGAATGTTTCAGTATTCATATTCAGAAGAGTTTCTGAAGCAAATAAGCTAATAGCGCGAGTCCTTTATAGAGTTTGAAGCGTGAAGCGTGAAGCGTGAAGCGTGAAGTGTGAAGTGGATCTATCGAACAAGTAACTACCAACTTATATCATAAGAAGTTCATCAGAACGTCAATATTGCGACTCATGAAGGTAACTGAACGTTACACTACAGTGTATAAAACGGTACTGTTCGGTTTCCTACAGTGCTGTGTAACAATATGTAGCTAATTAGATAAGACACTAATTATCTAAGGACGCAGATTCGTAGTCCTTCCCTCTTCTACCTACTTGTTCACAGCAGGTGTCGAGGGTTTTTGTGATTTCACTTGATCACACGCAGACACACACCACAGTCGGTAGGACTCCTCTGGACGAGGGATCGGCCCGTCGCAGAGACCTCTACCTGACAACACAAACACTGTACAAGAGACAAACATCCATGCCCCCGATGGGATTCGAACCCACGATCCCAGCAAGCGCTCGGGCGCAGACCTACGCCTTAGACCGCGCGGTCACTGGGATCGGCTAATGACTCAGATAAGAGTAAACAATAAACTATATTTTCGAATTCACTGGAGTTCAAGGTCACAAGCGAATATGCAAATTGGCACTGTTCTAATTCCTACAGTGCTCTAGCACAAATATTTAGCTACCTAGCTACCTAACTAATTAAAAATCTCTAGCGACCTAACTAATTAAAAAACTCTAGCTACCTACCTAACTAATTAAAAATCTCTAGCTACCTAACTAATTAAAAACTCTAGCTACCTAGCTACCTAACTAATTAAAAATCTCTAGCTACCTAACTAATTAAAAAACTCTAGCTACCTAACTAATTAAAAATCTCTAGCTACCTAACTAATTAAAAAACTCTAGCTACCTAACTAATTAAAAATCTCTAGCTGCCTAACTAATTAAAGTCTAGCTACCTAACTAATTAAAAATCTCTAGCTACCTAACTAATTAAAAAACTCTAGCTACCTAACTAATTAAAAATCTCTAGCTACCTAACTAATTAAAAAACTCTAGCTACCTAGCTACCTAACTAATTAAAAATCTGTCGCTACCTAACTAACTAAAAACTAGCGACTTAGCCAGCTGGGCAATTACGTTAAATAACCAGTAGGTTAAAAAAGTAACCAATAAAAAGAGTAAGTATTTTAGTGTTAAGATAATCATGAAGCTGTTCCATCAACCGATTGCATAAACTAACAAACACTGGAATTTGGCCACTCATGTTCATATACCTAGATGAACTACGTGGAGCTTTGCCTCCAGTCCACCACGCGCCTTCATGACGTGATGCCTAATCAATCACAGGTGAGACTTTACCTTTTAACGTGGTGCCAATGTCTATGCTGCTACAGATGTCATACGGCAGACCACCCATATCACATCCCTCGATTTCAAAGTAAACAGACAAGCAAAGCAAGGACAACGTTTCACACTGAACATGGCGACACGACCCTTCTACAAAATGCTGGTAACTATCTACCAGATGGATAGTAACAGCCAATTGCAAATATTTTTGTACATTTGATAGTTCAATGTCTCATGTTTCGGCTTAACAAGAAGCCATCATCAGGCAAATAAGACATAAATTATACAAATTGCATAATATTATTTCACATCATCAATGTATATGGTTGGAATTCCAGCTTCACAGAAATATCATAATGGTATACGATAAGCCGAAACAGGCAGTCAAAATCCTTTGTTATATTAACCCTTTAAAGACGAAGCGTATCTCCTTTATATAGGGACTCAGTGCGTACCGCGCTGTAAACACTCTCCACTTCGGTTATAAAAACCAGTCTCTTAATGTTTTATAAGGCAAAAGTTGCTGTTTGTTCTGAGATCCGTACAAAACACATAAACGCAATGTGGGCACCACGTAGAATTTTTTAATGTTAAACCTGGTGGTACGTAAAGTTACCGCTAGGCTTTAAAAGGTTCAACAATATCCGAAAAATGAGTAAGTTTAATAATATGTAATTAAAATGTTTACGATTAAAATTGTACAACAGTACTTTCGGATGTCAGTGCAGATTTCTTGTAGATATTCGGCTTCGGAGCGGGGGGGGGGGGGAGGAGTTATATTCACATTCCTTAAAATCTGTGTTCTTGATTGAAAGAATGTTTAACATGTCATCGCTCCTGGTTTGCCTTATATTCAGACCTCTGTTCTACGTGAAATTGTGTAACTGTAAATACAAATATAATTTTGAGTGGGCTAACTAACTAACTAACTAACTAACTAACTAACTAACTAACTAACTCCATGCAGCAGAGGCCTTCTTAAGAAGCTAACAGTTTCTCAGCTAGTCAAGAAATTCCCCGCACTTCATGGAACCCGGAGGTTCATTACCGCATTAACAAGAGCCCGCCACCTGTCGCTATCCTGAGCCAGCTCCATCCAGTCCATGCCCCATCCCACTTATTGAAGATCCATTTTAATGTTATCCTCCCATCTACGCCTGGGTCTCGCAAGTGGTCGCCTTCCCTCAGGTCTCCCAACCAAGATTCAGTGTGCACCTCTCCTTTCCCCCATACGTGCTACACGCATTGTGCGTGGGTAGACTGCAATAAACTATGTGTATAAGGAATTGAACTTTTTAAGATCGTATGTGTCAGCACTTACGCAAATGTATACAAAATCTGCAAACCTCTTTTGTTTACAGTGTAGGCCTCTATGCACTGGCGTTGCTTAGAACTAGAGCGGAACAGTCGTGCTACAAGGGCAGCTAAGTAGGGCGTGATGACGTCAAAAATCTGATTATGAGCGATCGTATATTGGTCTTTCGATTTACCAGTCTATAAGTCTAACATCCCAGAAGACTTAAATCTTCAGTTAAACCGCTGTGAGAACCTCAAATGTTGCAAAAAGAAGATGCGGATGATTAGGAAGCAGTGATGGTGGGGTGAGAGACGTAAGGGGGCGGAATGGGCGGGTGCAGAAGCAGCAGTGAGGAGCTCATAAAAAAATGTGTAATAAAACCGAATGCGACAGACCTACGGCGTGACGGACAGGGAAAGATTAATATTTGGTTCTACTCTCAAAATTGCTGTGACCTTATGAACGGAATACTGAGTTCAGTGAACAAAGTGAAACTCTAGAACTGCGATGATTTGTCAAGTGGTTAGATTTAGAACAACAGACGAGACGCAAGTTGTACGAAAAGAGATTACAGTCCTGGTTTGCAATATCAGTTGTGTGTTCGACAAACGGCAGTGAGAAGGAAGAAAGTGAGGACTGGATGCAATAACGGAAGAACTGGAGAAGCAGAATGCAAAAGGAGTGGGCGTGGAAAAATTTTATTACGGCGCAAGGAATGGAAACGCTAAAGAACGAGAAAAGAATACACAGGACTGAGCATTTGGGAGACTCGCGTAACGCACGGGACATGCATGTTGGAGACAAGCGTAACGCACTGGACACGCAAGTTGGAGACTCGCGTAACGCACTGGACATGCATGTTGGAGACTCGCGTAACGCACTAGATATGCATGTTGGAGACACGCGTAACGCACAAGACATGCATGTTGGAGACTCGCGTAACGCACTAGACATGCATGTTGGAGACTCGCGTAACGCACTGGACACGCAAGTTGGAGACTCGCGTAACGCACTGGACATGCATGTTGGAGACTCGCGTAACGCACTAGATATGCATGTTGGAGACACGCGTAACGCACAAGACATGCATGTTGGAGACTCGCGTAACGCACTAGATATGCATGTTGGAGACTCGCGTAACGCACTACGTATGCATGTTGGAGACACGCGTAACGCACTGGACATGCATGTTGGAGACTCCCGTAACGCACTAGACATGCATGTTGGAGACTCGCGTAACGCACTAGACATGCATGTTGGAGACTCGCGTAACGCACTAGACATGCATGCTGGAGACTCGCGTAACGCACTGGACATGCATGTTGGAGACTCGCGTAACGCAACAGACATGCATTCCTCACGGTCACGTTACGCATCTCGACCAAAGTACCAGTTATACATACCACAACCTTATCTTAACCTCCTGTACGCGTGTATCACAGAATATATAGGTTATTCAGTGTAGTGACCATGCTAACGGCTGCAGTACCGGTCGGTAGGGATTTATCCACTACACAAACGAAACTGCAAGTTTCTTAACTACAATAAAAACGTTAATGTAATACAGTAAAATAGAACCAACTTATGCAAAATATAGTTTATTTATTTAACCTTAATCTCCAGTTGATATTCTCCCCGACATGTTTCGGCAAAAACTTGGCCATTATCAAGGGGGTTACATCAAATTACATAAGACAATGTGCTTTAGAATGTGAATTATACAATTGTACTAAAATTCTGGATGTCAAAAATTCTTCTATAAAAACTTACGCTGCATAATTCCTGTACAACTTTGATGCTACGGTGCTATTTCTGGCCTGGCGTCCCTAATTCATGTAATTCCAAGGTTTGTTTTGTGTCGTGGGACATCCCAGGTACCAAGCCGAGTAAGGTCGAATAAAAGCTTCTACTCGACCTTACTCATACGCACGGAGATGAGTAACTAACTCCACGGAGCAGAGGCCTTCTTGAGAAGCTAACAGTTTCTCAGCTAGCCAAGAAATTCGCCGCATTTTATGGAACCCGAAGGTTCATTACCGCATTTACAACAGCCCGCCACCTGTCCCTATCCTGAGCCAGCTCAATCCAGTCCATGCCCCATCCCACTTCTTGAAGATCCATTTTAATATTATCCTCCCATCTATGCCTGGGTCTCCCAAGTGGTCACCTTCCTTCAGGTCTCCCCACCACGGAGATGAGTAACATAAAATTAATTTAAGTTGAAGCAAGGTATCAAGTGATTTCACACTGTCCGTGATAATGATACAGGAACTCGTAGCGCAGTGACGTAGATACAGCCACTGCAGACCCAGCGGCGCGGGGAACCCCCTAGGTCAGGAGGTCCCCAAACGTAATGCACACTGACAGTTGCTGTGGGTTCTTTCGGACTGGGATCTTGGAGTCACATCGCTAATAATTACATGGGAATTCCCACTTATCGAGTCGTGGGAAAGGGGGTTCCCCACCGGTCACTGACGCAACTGGTGTACAGATGTAAGTATACAGGGGACACTATTGTACTCGACTGAAATACAGACTACACTGATACGCAGGTTACACGTTGGTTCGTCAACGACATGAACGCGTTTCAGAAGGATGAAAAATTTAATAAAAAATTTTATATAACATTGTCTAAATAACTGTAAATAGAACGTAACGGTGGAAAACAACTAACTAACCAACCAGCCAACTAACACCAAGCAGCGGCGTGCTTCTTGAGAAGCTGATAGTTCTTCAGCTAGTCAAGAAATTCCCCGCATTTGATGGAGCCCTAAGATTCATTACCGTGTTCACAGGAGTCCGCTACTTGTTCTAAGCCAGATTAATCCAGTCAATGCTGTGTCGTTCTATTCCTTTAAGACCTGCTTTTAATATTATCTTCCCATCTACGACTAGGTCTGAGAAGAAAACAACACCATACCGGAACAGATTGTAGTCAGGGCGCAAGAGACATTTAGGAAAACCAAGAAGGAGATGTTATGAAACTGTAAGAGGACACATGCTGTAGTAGCTGATAGAATAATGATGTAACTCCCATATTTAGCACAAGCGATGCCATTGACCTGAGCCGTAGAATGAAATACTTCCAGCACGCAACATCTCACACTCAAACACTGCCATAAACTGTTTACAGTTATTTCAGTTACACTTTTCACGCGTTTGGTTACGACATAAGTTCACACAGTGAAACAGGATCTATCCTTCCCGCAGCGCAGTCTAAATACAGTTTAAGGATATATTAACCTTTTAAAGCCTAGCAGTAACTTTACATACGACCAGGTTAACATTAAAAAATTCTACGTGGTGCCCACATTGCGTTTATGTGTTTTGTACGGATCTCAGAACAAACAGCAACTTTTGCCTTATAAAACATTAACAGATTGGTTTTTGTAACCGAAGTGGAGAGTGTTTACAGCGCGGTACGCACTGAGTCCTTATATAAAACAGATACGTTCCATATTTAAAGGGGTTAATATGACTGAGATGAGGTGCTTTGTAATAAATTTCCTACTTAAATTCCCTCTGCACTCCAACATCACTTCAAATTTCCCGCTGTTGTGGGAAACTGTTATTTAATAATAAGGAGTGTAAGGTACGTGGCGTGTTCAATTTAACAATCTTTATACACTGCAACTGTGTATTCTTCAGTGGAACAAAACTTCAGAACAGTAACACCTGCCTCAAACGCGAAACTGTCATTACCGGAAAACTACTGTGGTCCCGAGATAAGGCAGCATGCAAAACAAAGAAAAATTGCATCTATGCAGAATTTAATGCTATGAAGTCTGAAATTATTCTGAATAATGTTTGTACTTCACAAACGACTCTGTCTCCATCAATTATGCCGCTAAGGGAGGAAAACTTCCTGTTCGTTAATAGAATCATAAATACGGCGTGGGAGAATGCAAGGTGTTTAGTGTTAAAGCAGTCGATTCACACATGTATAGTAGCCACCGTTCTGTAACTCTTAAGCGCGGTATGTAATGTATATAAAAATTCAGTAATGCAAAGGTATGTGACGCTTGGAGTTCCATGGGCCGCCGCCAGATGGCAGGATAACTATGAGAACGTTGGGAGTTCCACAGAGCGCCACTAGCTGTCACGAGACGTAAATACAGAGAACTGCGTTTTCTGCGCGGTACGATCTGAGCTTGTTGAAATAAAATTTCGGTTGCCATCTTAGAGAAAAAGCAGGCTACCGCCTCGCCATTACAAAGACGTACTGGTTAATGCTGCTTACTGTGGAAATAATTCGAAACCCTACAAATTCACTATACGGGAAAAATGCAGGTTTTAATATCAAAGCATGTGATACACAGACCATAGTGATTTAATAATGTGAAGTATTAAATGGCATCCTTGTAAATGATCGAGAAGGCCGAAACATGTAGCAGAGGTTAAATAATGTATTTTTGATGAATGAATAGCACCTAGTTTATTTGATAAAATTGGAGTATATGGTAACAATACGTATTACACAATTACGAATTTCAAAATTTA
Source organism: Coptotermes formosanus (assembly GCA_013340265.1). Taxonomy (NCBI): domain Eukaryota; kingdom Metazoa; phylum Arthropoda; class Insecta; order Blattodea; family Rhinotermitidae; genus Coptotermes; species Coptotermes formosanus. Next base: position 119,723 of record BLKM01012068.1, on the reverse strand, counting down.
AACTGTTCGTACGCAACAGAGAATATAAAATGCGCCAAAAATACTGCGCAATCAGGGACTTCATAATCAGCACGCTTTGACAAATATTATTAGGGTAATGTAATTAAGGATAATGGGATATTTAATGCAGAAAGCACGGCCTGGGAAAAAGCAGGGATTTTAATCAAATGTTTCTGAACAACAGTTCCACCATCCTGACGAAAGAAATAACTTCACGCGGCCAGCAGCGAGCCCGACCATGTTTACAAGGCTTGCAAGGATAACTGACAGCACAACTTCGACAAATTCCTGAATTCCTTGAATCTGGTGGCAAAAATATTAGGTTTATCAGAGCGAAATTACAGTCGAACCCGGTTATAACGACATTGGTTTATGCAACACCTCGCCTATAACGTCAGATATTCTGTGGTACCAATTAATTCCTCACTGTTAACCATAACATTATACTCCTCGGTTATAACAACACTCGTTTATAACGGCAGAAAATATTCAGTCCCTTTCATGACGTTATAACCGAGTTCAACTGTATTTTGCGAATAAGTAGTCTCTCACATCTCTATATGTGGGCTCATTGCCTGACAGTTTTAACCTTTTAAAGCCTAATGGTAACTATACATACGACCAGGTTTAACATTAAAAAATTCTACGTGGTGCCCACATTGCGTTTATGTGTTTTGTACGGATCTCAGAACAAACAGCAACTTTTGCCTTATAAAACATTAAGAGACTGCTTTTTTTTTTACCGAAGTGGAGAGTGTTTACAGCGCGGTACGCACTGAATCCTTATACAAAACAGATACGCTTCGTCTTTAAAGGGTTAATTATTGAAAGACGCTTTCAGCACACACACACACACACACACACACACACACACACACACACATAGGCTATACACAGTGTTCTCTTTTAAGTGTGCCCCAAGGTACACCGTTTCGCTTTATCAAAATTTCGATCAAAGTTTCCCAGAATCCGATTAAAGTCGTTTTATCAGGTACTGAGTGTTCTTACCAGAAAGAAAGCCCAGGTCTGTATCGTCATTTTCAGAGTAGTAACCCCAACGTTAAACGAGGACATCTCTCTCTCTCCCCCCCTTCTTTCCCTCCCTCCCACCGTCTGTGTGTGTGTGCGTGCGTGCAGTCAAACCCCGACACAGCACCACCCTAACTTTGCGCCCATGAAAGTTTGTGAACAGAAATTACCTATTACACAGTAGTTCGGTTTGCCGCCACACTCCATACAGCGCCATAAACTTCGGTGAAAAAAGCAGTGGCGCTGCATCGGGATTTGACTGCCGATATTACACGTAAAATTTGAACAGGCCTTACATTATGTCAATCAATACAAACTGCAATCAAAATCGCATCAGCGCAAGTAATGTTCCCGTATGTGTACACGAATACAGACCGACAGACGTCGCGAACAAGTGCGTATACACTGTTACACCATAACAGCATGACCCGGTATAATGTAACTGTCACTTGACTGGCTGTGCACTTGCCTTCATCTCTAATTTTCATTTCCGCTATGAATGTTTGAAAGCATCAAATATCTAGCCAATAAAATTGTAACATTACTTGGAATGGACTGGAAGGTAAAGTGGGTATATCAACGTGAATAATGCTGAAAGGAAATCGCCTTCATAACAGGAGTCAATTGAAAGGCAACATTACTTTACACTCTCTAATTCACCAACTGGAGTGTTTATTAAAACACCATTTTAATCAATAACATTATCAAAGGTTAAGTGTTACCACAGCTGAAAAACCGTTTAGTCCCTTTAACCCTTTAAAGGCGAAGCGGGTCTGTTTTATATAAGGACTCAGTGCGTACCGTGCTGTAAACACTCTCCACTTCGGTTATAAAAACCAGTCTCTTAATGTTTTATAAGACAAAAGTTGCTGTTTGTTCTGAGATCCGCACAAAACACATAAACGCAATGTGGGCACCACGTAGAATTTTTTAATGTTAAACCTGGTGGTACGTAAAGTTACCGCTAGGCTTTAAAAGGTTAACTGTGTCTAATGTATGTATTTATGCACGCTTCTTTATACAATTGATATTACTACTTGAAAATGTCCTTTTGACACCCAAAACATGTAGGAGTTTTGATATAATATAAACTACTAGCGATTGTCACTAGATACAGTGTTATTTTTTGGTCACATTTGTTGAGGTTTGTCAACTCGTTGTTAACAAAACTAAGAAGAAGCATACGTAAGTGGAAAACCTTTCAGTTGTCTAAAATGCCAAGGACGTTACCGTATATTACACAGCGAGCACAAACAATAGTATCGCAATCACCTTCGACCCATTCTTCAATAATCTGCACTGTCTATGCATTTGTTTTTGCCAAGGGCGACCTAACAGAGAGTGACGCGAAATCCATTTAGACTATACAAAAGGAGAGAAACTCCGCGTTTCACTTCAGCTCTAAGCAAAACAATACACTTACTAACCAATATATAATTCTGTCACCCATCAGTATTTGTATATATGTGCGTAGCTAAGCGTTTCGGCACAACCGCACCTACATAACGCGTGCTTGGTGTTATTTTCAAGCCACGTGTTAAAACAAATAGCATACTGTGTGAGGGTAACTTAACCAACATTTTGGAATGCCTATGAAGATCAGAATATGGGGATAAGAAAGATCAATATGCGAAACCAAACTCGTGAGCTTAACTATCATGTATATGCAGAAAGAAAATTCGTGCATTTACGGTTCGTCTTGCCGACCGTTCAAATTTACGTAGACGTACGGGCTTGACAATTTGCAGGTTTGGCAAACGAACTTAGTAAATGCATTAAATTTCTTCCTGTACTTACATTCTACATTTTATATATTCTAAACAGCTGGCGATGGCCACACTACAAGCAACCTGACATGTGTGTGACGAGATGGTAAATACATTACATTTTGTGACAGTCTGTGGAAGTGTGAGGGTGGCAGCTACTTGGCCACATTTCTAGCACTGGCCATGTTCCTAGCATGGGTCATACATCCACCTCTGGCCACATTTATAGCACTGGCCATGTTCCTAGCATGGGTCATACATCCACCTCTGGCCACATTTATAGCACTGGCCATGTTCCTAGCATGGGTCACACATCCACCTCTGGCCACATTTATAGCACTGGCCATGTTCCTAGCATGGGTCACACATCCACCTCTGGCCACATTTATAGCACTGGCCATGTGCCATCACAGTACGCCACACTAATTTGAAGCTCAGGTCGAGCATTAAGCTCCTATTCACAAGTGGTTAATCGAATAAACATGGCTGCATTAAATAACGCACAGATATCGCGATAATCTGCATCTTTCGGTGACAGCATTTCGATATACTGAAGGTCATTACGTCAATAATTAATATAAGCACGATGTGTTTGTCGGTCTGTGGTTTTTCCACCCGCTAACAGTTTCAACATAATCTACCTGCAAAAGTGGTCTACGTATCACAAGGTTTAACCTTTTAAAGACGAAGCGCGTCTGTTTTATATAAGGACTCAGTGCGTACCGCGCTGTAAACACTCTCCATTTCGGTTATAAAAACAAATCTCTTGATGTTTTATAAGGCAAAAGTTGCTGTTTGTTCTGAGATCCGTACAAAACACATAAACGCAATGTGGGCACCACGTAGAATTTTTTAATGTTAAACCTGATGCTACGTAAAGTTACCGCTAGGCTTTAAAAGGTTAGCACATTTCAGTCCGCATAAAGACAAACGGAACGAATAGAAGAGAGATGTCTAAGAATAAACGTTATCATAGATTTACCTACACGGTATTAAGGCAAGGAGATAGCAGAAGGAAAGGGGAAAGATGTAGCAATATGACGGACAAATTAAAAAAAAAAGACGCGAAATGAAAATGGGAAAACGGTACGGAAAAGTACGAAATTTGCAAACCAATTATGACACTTACGGTCGAATTTTCAACTGGTTTAACAAAACACAAAGGAAAATGCCGCCTGGTTCTGGGCAAAGTAACAACTGTAGTGTGAGGAATTTCGCATGAACAATTTTTTTTTACCTCCAACAAATAAACATCATAACCGGTCGTGCATGCAACAGTGCAAACAACGTGCACTTAAAATGTCTGCTGCATCTCAGTTCTCCCTGCCACATCTGTGCCACACATTTACACTCCATTCAGCTGGAACTACATTTCACAATCTGTGGAATGTTGCACATGAAATTGTTTCATATTAACAGACGCGTTTCCCATAAAGCCTTCAAATCACTCCACTTTATATCGTTATGTTAATGCATTTCGATAACATACTTATTTTATTTTCTCACACGGTCCAAAAAAACTTACACGTGTACCGGATAGGGACCACTTTGAAGAACATTCTCCTAGGCTGTTTAGTACGCAGTATATACATAAAAAACCGAGGGCAGTAAGCAGAAAATTTGGGTACGGCGCTGGTGTTAGAAAAAGGAAAGCTGCCAGACGGAAGAGCTTGCAAAATCTTGTTAAATATCTATATATCAGAACTAATCTGAAAAACAGTGGGCCGCGATAGCTCAGTCGGTATAGCGACTGGCTACGGGCTAGACGGTCCGGGGATCGAATCCCGGTGGGGGCGAGATTTTCCGCAGCCGTCCAGACCGGCCCTGGGGCCCACCCAGCCTCCTGTACAATGTGTACCATGTCTGTTTCCCGGGGGTAAAGCGGCCGGGGCGTGGGGCTAGCCACCCCATCCCCTCCTCGTGCCGAGCCTCACGAACGGGTACAGCTATACCTCTACTCCCCCTCTTGGGGCATCAGGGCCTGTTATAGGGTGAACCTTTACCTTTACCAATCTGAAAAACAAATAGAGGAGAGATGTACATTTATGAAAGAGTAATAATTCTGCAACAAGTTGTTTACAATTTTGCGTAGATGTTTTACCTTGTCGTTCATTTTTTCTTTTTGCAGACGCAAATACATGCAACTGTTACGTACTGTCTGAACGTCTTCACTGCTAGTACAGTACAATTTGGTGGTTAACTGCACAGTTACATTTCAGAGTATTACTCAGTGCAGTAAATACAACGGCAATTAGTGCGAAGAAATAAACAGAAAGAAAAGCAACGCAGATCAAAAGAGAATGTCGGTACAGACCCAATAAGGGAAATGGTACAGCAAAAGCTGAGTGCCTGAATTCAGGAATGTAAATATTACTTTATGGAGAGGATGTAATATGGAGATACAAAAAGCAGTCCCATTACAGGCTTGGACAGGCCCTTAGGGTTCCAGGAGGTTGAGGCTCCCAGATTTCTAGACAGTCGGCACATGAAGGTGGTAAGGTTGTCAGCCCTACGCACCGGCCGCCCTTACCCCCCAGGAAATATTCCTGGTACACATTTCTGTTAGAGGCTGAGTCGACCCCAGGGCCATAGTGCGGCCGGAAGGATTATGTCAAGGAAAAATTCCAATGACACCATCGGGAATCGAACCCGCGACCTTCCGGTTTGTAGCGCAGTACCGCGGACCTAATATGGAGATACCTGAAACTAACAAAGATACGAAATGACAATAACGTAGGAATAAAGAAAATGGGTACCAGGCTCCTGTGTTATTGGGCTTGACGCCGTAAAACCTGGTACATAATTTTGACGTTTCGTGGAAACCTGTAGTGCTTCAACTATAAAGGAATCTGAATATTTTATGTGGTCACAGTCATGAGTGGAATTTTTCACACTGGCCATCGTTGTGGGCCAAACCTCATGACGTTTCGAAGGCTAGATCTGTACGCATTTTCAGCTGGAGTGGGGAAAGGGCAGAACTTATTCTGATGGACCCGACAGAAGGCACATGCATAGAGACTAGCTCATTTCCTAACAGGCCTATAAAAGTGGATTCTCTCCTTTCCTCGTCCCACCTGAAGACACAGACAGATCCAGCCACCGTCACGTTGCCGTTTTCTAACAAAAGTCGACTCTGTCCACAATTCCAGTAGCGACTAAATAATAACTTTTCTTCCAAGAAGCAATTATGCCCTGGTGATGTAGCTGAGTTAGACAGGCATAAACACCTGCAAAATATTGGTGCGGATTCATCTCGGGAAGTGGCCAATTGTGAGACTGAGAATAAAATTACAAAACTGTGCCCATACAATTTATATATCATCCTCACATCTACGCCTGGGTCTTTTAAATAGGCTCTTTACTTCAGATTTCCCCATTATACCACCATAATCCTGTATGCATCTCTCTTCTTTCCATGCGCGCCACATGTCCAGCCCTTCCCATAATCCGTGATTTTATCACGTTGTGTGATTATAACTAGTATGTCACTTTTAGTGCGCAGTACCGTCGATTTTCACACACGTACGCTACAAGTTAGCGTAAAGTACCATTAGTCTCCCTACGCAGCTTTTAAGGAACTGTGGCTCTCTCTTTCATCTCCACATACTTTAACCCTTTAAAGACGAAGTGTATCTGTTTTATATAAGGACTCAGTGCGTACCGCGCTGTAAACACTCTCCACTTCGGTTATAAAAACCAATCTCTTAATGTTTTATAAAGCAGAAGTTGCTGTTTGTTCTGAGATCCGTACAAAACACATAAACGCAATGTGGGCACCACGTAGAATTTTTTAATGTTAAACCTGGTGGTACATAAAGTTACCGCTAGGCTTTAAAAGGTTAGATTTATTTCTCCTGGAAGTGAATCGCAAATTCCCTGCCACTTTGCCTTAGCCACGCCCGTAACTAGTCCCATCGGCACTTTTACTCAAACACCCATACACCGGTTCCTTCCCACAGAGACTCACAGAGTGACAACTCACGTTACAGACCCTCGCATTATACCTTGGTACACCGCGGTCTGACTGTCGCAGACACAGAAGTGGCACCAACAGCGCGCTTTGTTACGAAGCTACACAGACGTGCGGTGATATCGCCCCTAATTAATACAGTGCTACGTGGCTTAAATGGAGATTCAAGATTCGTACTTAAGGGAAGACACAAGAAAATAGCATCAAATGCGCTACAATCGCCTTTATTCTAGTTAATTACAAGCAACGTAAGCTCTTTAGCCTGCATGTGTCTTCGTTTTGAATAGAACAAGTCACTGAGAGTGGTCTACGGCGGGTAAGATCTCCCTTGGTCGCAGGGCTATGTTACTCAAAGTTCAAATGAGCATCAGTTTAATTAGATAAATTAATCAGGGATCTCCTAGGTGTTATGTATATACAGAAATACCAACACAACTGCAGAATACCTTGATGTGTTCTATTTAATGCAAATCCTGAGGTTTCAGATGCGCGTAAGGGTTATAAGTTGGTCAACAAAGCGCCAAGTTTGGAAGAAATCCTAAAGTGATTATCATAAGACATTCCCAACTTTTCTAAGAAGTCATTCGTGTTTTTAAAAAAGCTAAAGAAGACATATTTAATACAGTAACTTAGAGATCAATTTCTTTATAAATCTTCGCTCCGTAAGTTCCATCATGCTGTTACCGCGTACAGTACCGTTCTCGATTTCTGGTTTCCGCCGCGATATAGTTGATATCTATGCTCTTCTGGGATATTACGCAGCGTCGAGTGGTAATTCTATACCGACGTTTCGGGGAAACCTATCGGTCCCATCTACAAGGGTCAAGGGACTTCTTGACCCTTGAAGATGGAGGAGATACCCCGGCCACTTTAATCTCAAAGTGGGCCCCAGAGAGGGTATGAACGTTTGGTGAACGGAAAAATTTCTTATTGGTACCGGGATCTTTTTTTTGATATTTCCTTTTTTTTCCTTACTAAACTAAACACACATATGACACAAACGCCTGCAAACAAAAGGCAGTGGTCGAAGCGAACCAACAGGACATGTTCAACTTGTAGCCCAGGTTCCTCACAAACGTTCAACATAAAAAGATCACTGTATCGCCACTGGTCATCAATCTGGCCACCGAACAAAATTCAAAATGTTAAAGCGATAATAAACATTATCACGACTTATCACAAGAAGTCTGGAATCAATACCGCTTTAACCAAGAACCACTGGCGAAACTTCCTACAAAGTCACGCTGCTGACATCTATTCTGTATTACTACATTTTTCTTTTTTTAATATTCGTTTATTCACGCACTGATATAGTACATAATATCTGTATTAAAACAGTAGCACGCATCTGTTATGTATTCCGTTCAGTTCCCCGTGTCCTTGGATGCCGCCTTCCCACCTCTCGACCGCATCCGTCCAAACTGGCTCTGGCTTTCTTTTTCCCTGCCGCGATGAAAAACCACCCAATTTCTTTCTTGACATATTTATCCCACCATGTTACTACGTTGGGGGATAGTCCATCTTGGCCGTCCGTACTCTCCACTTCTATTTAAAACGGCCAGTTTGTCCATCCTTCTGTAAGGGTGTTGTATTCATCTTCCACCGCCCTCTTCCCCGGTGGACTACCGGCCCATCTAACCGGAGTTCGACCGCTGCCCCGTTATGGTCTGTAAAGGCTGCTGCAGTTACTTCTGTACTTTGTTTTAGCCTGAATAGTTCCGGAGATGGGTAGCGCCTGTCTATTTTGGAAGCACCATGGCCCATATCGTGCATATAGAGTTTCCTCGCCCTTTCATTATTCCACGAATCCATCAGCCCCAACTGTCTCACCAAGGTCTCCAGGGCCTTCGAGTTGGCTGTCCAGTACAGTCCGCTGGTGTTAACACACAGTTAAAATCACTTCCAATGACGTAAGGTTGGGGCAGTCTCCGCAGCAGGTGCGGTAGATCCAGAATATAGAAGTCTTCCCGTTCCACTGTCCTACTGTTCCCCGATAGGGCGTATACGTTTACTATATATACATCTTTGAACCAGCCTGTTATCCCTCTGCCAGATGGTAATTTTTCAAGATCGTTTAGGGGGAGTTTTCTTTGGTGAATATCGCTGTTCCTCTCTGTTCAGCTCCTATATATATATATATATATATATATATGTGTGTGTGTGTGTGTGTGTGTGTGTGTGTGTGTGTGTGTGTGTGTGTG
>BLKM01012068.1:73896-109855 GCA_013340265.1 Coptotermes formosanus | reverse complement strand
CCCCCCCCCCCCCCCCCCCCCCCCCCCCCCCCCCCCCCCCCCCCCCCCCCCCCCCCCCCCCCCCCCCCCCCCCCCCCCCCCCCCCCCCCCCCCCCCCCCCCCCCCCCCCCCCCCCCCCCCCACAGTCGTTGTCGTTCTTTTCCTTCTTTCGTCTCAGCTGTCCCTTCCTGCCAGTTAACCTCACTTTTCATCGCCTCGCCAACCCTTATCCTTTCGTCTTTTTCGTCCGACTGGGTAGCAGCGGCACACGTTATGTTTCTGGCACTCTCAGTGTCCAGTCTCCCTATTTTTGCTACGAGGACGCCTATGTCATCACCTGCCATGTTTGCCTTTCCGTCCCGTTCCTCCGCGCCCTGCCCGTTCCCTACTCCCTGACCTTCTTCCCCCATTTGACCGCTTGTCCCTGCCATCTTTGTTGTGCGACCCGTTTGTTTTGATCCTTCCTTCCCGCGCACAGTCACTACTGCCCACGTTCCCTGTTCGGCTTCCGTTCCCTGGTCCGTCTTGGCCCATGCTGTATGGTGTGTCCATCCTCATAACATGCGTAACATGCAGAGGGTTGTCCTTCTTAAGATATCAGTGCCCGGTGGCCTCCTGTGATCAAATGAAACGGGATGTGCCCTGTTAGGTCGAGTATCACCACTTTGACTCCGTTACACACCTTATATCGATATAGGAAGAGCACATTTCCTCCCGTATTTCACGTACAGTCGCCGCACACAGCGCAGGAGGTAAGTTAGCTATTCTAATCCTCTGTTTGCCTAAGCCCGCCATACTGATCGCTGCATTTGAGATCACGCCTTCATTATGTTCGTACGTTAGCGCCCCGTTATTTTGCGCAATTACATCCTCTAGTATCCCCGGGTCTCTTACCTTGATATTTACATGGCGATGTATCCCGTCCATTTGGGCCATTAGCACGTCTTGCTCTGGGAACTGCAATTTCTTGTATATCCAATCATTAATCTCTATTGCTGAAATCCTGGGACTGTCCTTCTCAAATGCACATATCATCGTATTTTTCCATTCGCTTATCGTTCCTATTTGACGCTCTAAACCTCTTCTCCATTTAACTACCGCACTGAACGCACTGAACTTGCTTTGACTAGAATCTCTCCTACACCACCGCTCTCTTCAGTGTCTTAGGCACAACTGTCCAGTGGTTCGAACCCCGGGCGCCCAGCCTATAGCCCAGTCGCTATGCCGACTACGCTACTCCAGCTCCTGGGCTCTCTGCGATAGAAAAATCAATCCTTTCCGTTCGCTTTGAGGTAAGAATTAATTTTTCATACTGAATTCAGATTAATGCCATTTATTTAAAAGAAACATATAACAGCAGATACGAAGAGAACGTGTAGGGACAATGAGAGAGTGAGTGAAACGTGTTACTCTCTGCGCGTTATTTCCAAATTTGTTAATATTTATTTCTCGATATGCTACTTCAAGTGATGGTAAACAAAGAGATAATCCTACCTTCAAGTACAGTTACTTTATCAGTAATGCATCACTTCATTTTTTCAATTCCAATACAATACAAACTAAGATACGCTCAGTCAGTAAACAGAGACGAATTGGCGTCAATTTGGGTGGTAAAGTCAGGAATTACAGATAAGTTTGAAGTATTTACTGCTCACGCGCGTTACGTATTATCTATTTTATCACGAATGAAACTCAAATACAGCTGTAGTTACTCAAAATAACCGCTGCCGTGAACTGTAGCGTAGAACAGCACATTAGCGTATGTATCGACTCAGCTACCGGCACACAGTAATTCGCCGAAACACGCGACGAGACTGAAAGCGTATTCTAGTGAACAAAAAATGGAGGTGCATTGGACTGTGAACGATAAAACACGCTGTATAAATATTTAATTCCAAATAAACGTAAGAGGCTACAGCCATAGCATCGGCATCAAAACATGAAATTTCTTAATTGGGACGTCTCATAGCGCAGCACGAGAAAACAACCAACTGCTGCGACCAGTTAAGAAATCCCCCACATTTTTATGGAACACGAACGTTCATTACAGTGTTCACAACAGCCCACCACTTATCCCTATCCTTCAGCCAGATCAATCCAGTCCATGATTGAATTCTATTCGTTGAAGATGCATTTTAATATTATCCTCCCATTTCCGCCTAGGTCTTCAAAATGGTCTCCTGCCTTCAGGCTTCCCCACCAAAATCCTGTATACGTCTCTCCTCTCTCCCATACGTACAACATGCCCCGCCCATCTCAACTCTTCTTGACTTTATCACCAGAATATTTGGTGAGTACAGATCATGAGTTCGCCATTTTTAAATTTCCTCCATCCCCTTACTGAAACACGAACAGGGGGACCAGTACAGGCCAAAGGCCCGGGCGTGTTTGCCTTGTTATAAAGAAAGCAAATAGACTCATGTTACTGATTCAGCAGTGTCACTAAATTATAACCCATAAACTAAATATATCAGCAAAATTAATACAAAAACGAGAAGTAAATGGAATGAATTAAATAAAATGCATGTCATGATAAATACAAAAATCAGTGATTTTGGAAACATCCTGTATGGCAAGACATTTATTGAATGCCTTGTAACAACTGTAACAGACGCACATAAGGGTTACTAGGGGTCCCTGCTGTTTGGGGAGTGTGTTTGTCCATTATATGTAACAAGATAACGTAACATTGTGGCGTGTTCGCATAAACACAGTTGCAATGCAAACGCAACACTGTATTTCTGTTGGGAAGAGCGATTTTAAGGCGAATTTATGTCACCGGAAAAGTAAAACATACTTATGTTTTGATGCAAAGCTTCGATATTTTCTGTCAGAATGTATCTAAATTCGGATTTCTTCGACAGACTGTAATAAAGGTCTCCAAAACCAATTTTCATGAAAATCCGTCCAGTGGCAGCCCAGCTGACTCACTACAGACAGGTAGACAGACAGACATAACAGGCGCTTTTCGCGACTATGCGAAAGCGCCTAAAATGACAGGAACTATATGATGAAGTTGGCGCGCATTTACGTTACTCAGTGTGCAAAGCACTGGACACTGAAACGACGTACAAATGGCACACACACACACACACACCCAAACCAGTATGTGAACATGAAGGTGTGATAGTGGCATGGAATCAAGGGGTGCGTACAGACAGTTACAACAAATAGGCCGATATAATTATTAAAAACAAACAAAAAGAGAAAATGTACATACTGATAGATGTGGCAATACCAGCGGACAGAAATGTCACACAAAATGAAGCAGAAAAGAAACTAAAATACAAGAGTTTATGTACAGAGATACAACGGATGTGGAACGTGAAATGTGTGATTATACCCGCGGTAACTGGAGCCACCGGAATAGTAACGAGAGGTTTAAGGAAAAATTTAGAAGCCGCACAGGGAAAACATTCAATAGATTCGCTACAGAAGGCAGCTGTACTTGGAACATGACACGTAATGCGGAAAGTGCTGCAGGCTGAAACTTGATACCTGAGCGGTGGGCATCAGCGTTGGTTCGACAGGAATACCGGGAAGAAATGGCCCGTGACATGAGACAGCATAATAATAATAATAAACCAACAGTAATAAGATACTAGCAAACTGTCGCATCCATCTGACATAATAAAGGGCATTTGTGTACTGCAGCGAGTACAGTCTATATGAAGGATCTGAAGCAAGTTTAGCTTAATACGTTATACGTACGGATTAAACTCGATCATACATAATGCTAATTGTATTACTGCATCAATTGTTGCAGCGTTACCCTGTTACCTCCGGCTACACTAATTGAGTTAGCTAACTCAGTTATTTCACACTATTGAAATATCCTGTCAGACGTTTAGAATTTAGTTACATATCTTTGGCACACAGTGTGAATAGACCTGCCAAATGTTTACTGATTCAGCAGCAATGCTACTCAAATATACTCATCGAAAAATTCCGTAATAACAATATACTGGCGGGTACAGAGCTTAAAAAGAAACAAAATACGATTCCCTTCTTCGTAAAACAAGTAAAATGATTTAAATAAGAGTCCACCCGGTTATAACGACATCGGTTTACGCGACGCCTCGTTTATAACGTTACATACTGTGTGTACCAATTAAATTCCTCACGGTTAACCATAACATTACACTCCTCTGTTATAACGACACTCGTTTGTAACGACACAAAATATTAAGTCCTTTTCATGACGTTATAACCGAGTTCGAATTATTTAAAATATTACAAAAGGCAACCAAACACACCATTTGTCTCTCACAATTATATTACGTGAAGATATTAAAATTAATGTTGCATAATTGTGAGACAGAAATTGTGGATTTGGTTCGCTTCTGCAGTATTTTAGTTATAAATGCACGGAATGTGTAATATTAAAGTAGTTACTTATTGTTTACACAATTCTACAGAATATTCAAAACCTATACTTCTTAAAATCATAAAAAAACAAAGAGGCCATATTTTCAAACATATTATCAAAAAATGCGAAACGAATACTGTCGTCTGACTATCTGGCTCTAATAATGTAATAGATGCTTACTGCATTTTCTACTACATTAAATATATATTGCTGCTGTCAGGACACAACAAATCGAATAAAAGCTTTAAAATATTATTAAAAACAAAGCTAAGAATTATAAACTTTTGCAGCAGAGTTAGTCCGCCTCAGATGTGAAGTTATGACCCGGTCGTCGGTACATTCTTTATTATAACGGAATGGACTTCGTTAGGACGAAGCTGTACTTCAGGTTGCCACATGGCTATATTGCGGATTCCATCCCACACAGCACCTTTCACTACACAAACACACTTGACATTTCACGGGTATGCTGTCTTGATAACTACTGCATGCAACAGGGCTCTGCTTCAGAATCTAATAGTTGTTCAGTTGATAGAGAATTTCCACGCATTTTACGAATCTCGAAGATTCATCACCGTTTTCACAAAAACCCGCCGTCAGTCCCTATTCTACGCGCAAAGAATTCAGGCCATACACCAACTCCATACTTTTTTTCACCCTTCCAAGGTAAAGGCAAAAGGTAAAGCAGTCCCATTACAGGCCTGGACAGGCCCTTAGGGTTCCAGGAGGTCGAGGCTCCCAGATTTCTAGACAATCGGCACTTGAAGGTGGTAAGGTTGTCAGCCCTACGCACCGGCCGCGTTTACCCCCCCCAGGAAATATTCCTGGTACTCATTTCTGTTAGAGGCTGAGTCGACCCCAGGGCCATAGTGCGACTGACAGGATTATGCCAATGAAAAAATCCGCTGACACCATCGGGAATCGAACCCGCGACCTGCCGGTTTGTAGCGCAGTGCCTCAACCAACTGCGCCACCGCGGCCCCCTTTTCACCCTTCCAAGCCCTATGGTAACTACACGCACCACCAGGCTTGACATTAAAAACTCTGCATTTTATCCACACAGCGTATGTTCTGCAGAAGTTACATAACAGGTACGTGCTCTTACATATGTCGTACTAAGCGAGGGAGAAAAATACTTGCCTTTATGAGTAATTGTTACCACAACATATGTGACGTTATAGACGAGGTGTCGCATAAACCGATGTCGTTATAACCGGGTTTCATTGTATATTAGTATAGTGTGACCGGTTCATACGTCGGTCGATTTTCGAGTCAATCTCAGAGGTGTGGGTGGGATTCGATAGGTAGATATCCACGTAGTCCTAAACTTTTCATTAAATATCTTCAATAAATTTACCCTGAAGATGAAGACACTACAACCCTTCGAAACGTCAGATACTACAAGGACACAGCAGCATATTCCAGAAGACTTGGAATTCAAAACTAGAGACTGTACATCTTATCTTCAGTTATTTCAGTTAAGAATTGTAGAAACCGGCTGTGACTGGCAGGAAGAGAAAAGTTTTACGCAACACAGAAGAAACTTACACAATTAATTTCATATATATGTCCCATTTTTAAATCAAAAGAAACAATACGACTCTTTCATGTAAGTTACTGCTGTGAAACTGAAGGAAACAATGTTTCGTATTTTTCCTATTTTCGTTTAGAAACTTACATACTATCTTCCTCCGGCGTTCGTCCTTCCACCGACGTGTACACGCTTTGCATGTTCATTCCTTCGTACAAAACCTACGTACACATGCGCCCACACATAAAAGAACTATCCGATCATGTGTGTAATGTCTGTTGTATCATCAGTGAAGCACAGAACCTTCTTAGAATTTTGAGTGTCCGCTGAAATATCAAATGCCGTTGTATATCGGCAAATAAAGCTGAGTTCTCTAGTACATATTTCCGTGCAGCGAACTTACGTAGGCCCGACTTGGCGGAAGAAGTACTCATCTTTTCCGAGTGAGTCCGCGCTCAAAGGAAGAACTCACTGCGTCTCTCTTAGTTATTCCGTAACAACGATTCAAATAAACAAGATTACAAACGGATATATTTACAGGCACCATACAGTTGTGAGTACCTTAACGTTACTGTACAAGTTTAGTTGATGTAAATGTTGTAGCGGAATAATTACAATACACAGTCGAACTCGGTTATAACGTTATGAAGAGGAATGAATATTTTGCATCGTTATAAACGAGTGTAGTTATAACAGAGGAGTATAATGTTATGGTTAACAGTAAGGAATTAATTGGTACCACAGAATATCTGACGTTATAGACGAAGTTTCGTATAAACCACTGTTGTTATAACCGGGTTCAACTGTGTTTATACTTAATATCACAGAAGGCGTTACGCGAGTTAAAACTTATATTGGATAGCTCTGCGATCTAGTTCAAGGGACTGCACGAAAATGGGTTCCTTCGTTTCGTTTCGTTTCATTTCGTTTCGTTCCGTTTCGTAGTCCTTCCCTCTTCTACCTGCTTGTTCACAGCAGGTGTCGAGGGCTTTTATTTTCACTTGATCACACTCAGACACGCACCACAGTCGATAGGACTCCTCTGGACGAAGGATCGGCCCGTTGCAGAGACATCTACCTGACAACACAAACACTGTACAAGACAAACATCCATGCCCCCGGTGGAATTCGAACCCACGATCCCAGCAAGCGCTCGGCCGCAGACCTACGCCTTAGACCGCGCGGCCACTGATATCGGCGAGTACTGCAGTCTAAAATGGAGATACTATAACAGAGGCTGATGATAAATAAGTATGGGTCATTGACGGAATGACAGAGTAACTGACAGATTAAAGCCAAAATCCTCGAAGGTACACTTGTATCAGCGTGACATTGTACACCACAAATCCCACACTGTCCCTGTAGCCTAAACATGTTCCGCAGTTAGAAGTCGAGGACTAGCCCCATCATTCACGGCACGTCCTATGATGAAATCTGAACTGCTTCTTCAGAAACCTTAGCTATTTACTTATCTCTCACTTTCAACATCATACTGACATTCGATCTAACAGCTACATTTTGTACAGCCTACGTACAAAATCTCAATGTCTCCATATCACAAATAAAAAAATTACTTTATGTTTGAGATCTTCTGGGATATTATTGAGTGTAGACTGATATTTACCGATGTTTCGGGACAACCTATCAGCTGAATATTCAACGGACTGTTAGACCGTTAAAATCGAACCAATAGATTCTCTCGAATCGTAGGTAACCGAATAAAAATCTATGCAGAACAGCAGAGGTCTCGTTTACACCGCGGCTGAAACCGGAAATCACGTATGCACTATGCACTACGCGTATTTCTTCACATCTACGTAAGTAAGTCTGAACCGAGTTGTACTGTATTAGCCTTTTAAAGCCTGGCGGTAACTTTACATACCACCAGGTTTAACATTCAAAAATTCTACGTGGTGCCCACATTGCGTTTGTGTTTTGTACGGATCTCAGAACAAACAGCAACTTTTGCCTTATAAAACATTAAGAGATTGGTTTTTATAACCGAAGTGGAGAGTGTTTACAGCGCGGTATGCACTGAGTCCTTCTATAAAACGGATACGTTTCGTCTTTAAAGGGTCAATACACAGGCAGTTTAAGATGTTTAAGACTTTCTTTCGGGATGCAAAGCCACGTACTGTGATACAAGTGTACCGACGTTTCAGAGTACCCTGCTACCTCCACCATAACTGTTTATTGTCAGAGTCAAGTATACTCTAATGGTGAGGGCAGCAGGATCTTCTGAAACGTCCGTACACTTATAACAGACTATATGATGTCACATCCCTGCAAACAGCAATATTCATAGTCACCACCACGCGAACCCCCAACCCTAGTATGATTCCGATTGACATCTCTACTGGTTTATTTAGAATAATTCTGAAAGGTATTTTTTTCTACTCAGAGTTCCGTACATTAGTGTGACAGCACGTAGCAGTGTTTTGTCTCATGTCTTGTGTTGAAACAAGTCACGGAGAAAATGGTACTACTTCAATGGCAGCTTCTTTCATAAATGCTCTTCAAAAGCAACTTTCTAAACATACGCACAGCCTATTTTAACCTTTTAAAGCCTAGCGGTAACTTTACGTACCACCAGGTTTAACATTAAAAAATTCTACGTGGTGCCCACATTGCGTTTATGTGTTTTGTACGGATCTCAGAACAAACAGCAACTTTTGCCTTATAAAACATTAAGAGACTGGTTTTTATAACCGAAGTGGAGAGTGTCTACAGCGCGGTACGCACTGAGTCCTTATATAAAACACATACGCTTCGTTTTTAAAGGCTTAAAACAGACAGTTCGAGACACATATTTTACGTAACAAACATAAAAACTGAGTTTCTACACGACATCAAACATCAACAGTCTTATTACAAACACCTCTTTTTAGGGAAATAAACGCAGTTTGTTCTGAGAATCACGCGGGACCGAGGGGAAAATACAGTGTTTTTACTATCCATATAGCTGTTGTACGTAGAGTAAGAACTTTTTAAAGGGGTTTTAGATTTAATTTTTCCCACATCTTGTATACATGACTGTCATATGGTTATGAGAAAAAACGACGTTTCAGAAGAATATACTGCCTCCATAATTTATGTCGATATATGTCAATGGAGATAGATTCCTCCGAAACGTCGGTAAGTACGTTACAAGAGGACGCGGCGTCACATCCTAGAAGATGCCTCCCTTCTTTCTGCTTGTAACCCCTTTTTTTTTAACTTCGTAGAAGTTGAACTGCAGTTTCATACACGATACAGCAAATAACAGATGTGCACCGAAAGTAACCCTTTAAAGACGGAACGTATCTGTTTTATATAAAGACTCAGCTCGTACCGCGCTGTAAACACTCTCCACTTCGGTTATAAAAACCAGTCTCTTAACGTTTTATAAGGCAAAAGTTGCTGTTTGTTCTGAGATCCGTACAAAACACATAAACGCAATGTGGGCACCACGTAGAATTTTTTAATGTTAAACCTGGTGGTATGTAAAGTTACCGCTAGGCTTTAAAAGGTTAAAGCTCACGTGTATTTAAAGAAGAAGCGTATCTGTTTTATATAAGGACTCAGTGTTTACCGCGCTGTAAACTCTCTCCACTTCGGTTATAAAAACCAGTCTCTTAATGTTTTATAAGGCAAAAGTTGCTGTTTGTTCTGAGATCCGTACAAAACACATAAACGCAATGTGGGCACCACGTAGAATTTTTTAATGTTAAACCTGGTGGTATGTAAAGTTACCGCTAGGCTTTAAAAGGTTAAAGCTCACGTGTATTTAAAGAAGAAGCGTATCTGTTTTATATAAGGACTCAGTGCGTACCGCGCTGTAAACACTCTCCACTTCGGTTATAAAAACCAGTCTCTTAATGTTTTATAAGGCAAAAGTTGCTGTTTGTTCTGAGATCCGTACAAAACACATAAACGCAATACGTGCGGCGTGTAGGGTTTTTTAATTTTAAAGATGGTAGTGAGAAAAGTTACCGCTAGACTTTAAAAGGTTAACTACATCACAGCATGCACTAAAAGTCTATGTGAAAACTAAATGGGGAATCTGAACGTCGACCAAGAACACAGCACTTTATCGCAATATTTCAGGCAGTTTCGGGCACAAAATGTGATGAGATCTGCGCTCTTGCTGGCATATCACGCAGCATCGAGTGGCAGATTTTTTTACTGACGTTCCAGGACAAACTATCGGTGCTTCTTCTTGGACTTCTTGACCCTCGAAGATGGGACCGATAGACAGTCCCGAAACGTCGGCACAGAACTACCACTCAACGCTGCGTAATACCCCAGAAGAGCGCAGATATCATCTACATTGCGACGTAAGCTTGAAATCACATAAAACATGGAGGTGAACAGAAACGATTCTCTCGTCTAGTGGTGTGTGCATACACAGTTAGTTTCGGCACTCAAACTTAACACTTGCCACTACAGGAAACTCGTCCCTTGTGTTCTGTTTCACGTCTTTAACACTTTAAAGCCTAGCGATAACTTTACGTACCACCCGGTTTAACACTAAAAAATTCTACGTGGTGCCCACATTGCGTGTATGTGTTTTGTACGGATCTCAGAACAAACAGCAACTTTTTCCTTATAAAACATTAAGAGATTGGTTTTTATAACCGAAGTGGAGAGTGTTTACAGCGCGGTACGCACTGAGTCCTTACACAAAACAGATACGCTTCGTCTTTAAAGGGTTAAATACGAGATATCACGTATGCTACATTGTCTCTCGGTAACGTAACCAGTTACATTTCCTTTGCCGTATTCAATCCTGCAGATATTAAAATACTGCTGAATACCAGAAGTTTGTAACACAAAATCACTCAGAACTTTTTAAATTAAAATCGTATTTCTGTACCGATATTGGCTGGCGACTGTCTCTGACGACTGGTCAGATGGAGTTATAATGTATCTAATGTTTTAGTGTTAATGTTTCGTCAGAGTTTCGTCAGCTTGGAGAACAAGGATGTCGTTCATTATCTGCAGCCCTGTTTCTGAATTGACGACCCACTATGAGTGGCTAAGATCACATCCGACTACAAAGTTAAAGTAACTATTACAAACATGAGTGTACTAGCGACGGCAACATAATATGCCAGGGTTACAATAATCACGGTCCACTTTTAACCTTTTAAAGCCTATCGGTAACTTTACGTACCACCAGGTTTAACATTAAAAAATTCTACGTGGTGCCCACATTGCGTTTATGTGTTTTGTACGGATCTCAGAACAAACAGCAACTTTTGCCTTATAAAACATTAAGAGACTGGTTTTTATAGCCGAAGTGGAGAGTGTTTACAGCGCGGTACGCACTGAGCCCTTATATAAAACAGACACACTTCGTCTTTAAAGGGTTAAAATGATATTTAATATTTATCTCAAATTGACTTTTTTCATGAGGCACATTACACAGAAAAAAAGATGCGGAGATTTCTGATTTGAACACATGCTTTGTGTAGTTAAACTGGTAACAATATAAATAAATAAGCTGAAGCATAGTAATAAAACTGACGTATTTGTATAATCCGAAAGGGTAAAAATGTAGGAACATAAAGACATAGATGGAAAGACTAGTTTTTAAATTTCTGAACGGACTGACAGCATGCAGGCTTGGAAGAAAAAGAAGAAGCTACAGTTAAGGCATACACGATGCACACAGAAAGTTGTGCAAAACAAATTTCTCAAGTCTCTGCACAAGCTGTGCTTGACTATACAGTAGAACCCGGTTATAACGACATCGGTTTATAGGACATCTCGTCTAAAGCGTCAGATATTCTGTGGTATCAATTAATTCCCCACTCTTAAACGTAACGTTACATTACTCAGTAACAATAACACTCGTTTATAACGACACAAAATATTCAATCCCCTTTATGACTTTATAACCGTGTTCGACTGTATATGAAACGTGCCACACACGTACTTCCTGGTGGTACAACACACTAGATTCAGAACGTCCGTCGTATACATCCATCAGCCCTTTAAAGACGAAGCGTAATCTGTTTTGCATAAGGTCTCAGTGCGTACCGCGCAGTAAACACTTTCCTTCTCCGTTATAAATCCAATCAGTTAATGCTGTGTAACGAAATAATCGCTGTTTGTTCTGAGATCCACACAAAATACATAAATACACTGTGTGGGCAGAACGTGGCATTTTTTAATGTTAAACCTGGTGGTACCTAAAGTAACCGCTAGGCTTTAAAGGGTTAAAGGAGGTCTACGTATATTCTCCGGAGAGGCTCTACATCATTACCAACTGTCCGAGTCCTAATTTCCCTAATGCCTGTTTGTACAACCAGCAAGTCACAAATATCAAGATGTCACTGCTCATTACGCACGCAGGCAGTCAAGAAGCAGTCAACAGTACCGCATTATGTATCGTTCTCTTGCTACTGCTTGGGTCTTCTTCCTCATTTAAAAAACGCGAGAATATTATCCCTTTAAAGAAGAAGCGTATCTGTTTTATATAAGGACTCAGTGCGTACCGCGCTGTAAACACTCTCCACTTCGGTTATAAAAACCAATCTCTTAATGTTTTATAAGGCAAAAGTTGCTGTTTGTTCTGAGATCCGTACAAAACACATAAACGCAATGTGGGCACCACGTAGAATTTTTTAATGTTAAACCTGGTGGTACGTAAAGTTACTGCTAGGCTTTAAAAGGTTAAACACCATACATCCTGAGACATTTAACTTTTGAGATAAACTACACAGTCAAAGGCACAAAATATCGAATGATGAGACATGAACGCCGAGGCATCCTAACGTACATTTATTGCAGGTATAGTCTACCTATTTGGATAGCCTGACAACAAATAATGCAAGATGTACAGGTAAAATTAAATCCAAAATTACCGAGGCAAAAGCAGCATTCAAAAGAAGACTTTTCACCAGCAAATTGGACTTTAACTTCAGTAAGAAAGCACGACAGATTATATGTTGTGATGGCGCTGTAAGGATGACTGTTGCATTGTGAAGGCGAGGGTAGCAAGTTACCCTACATAGTTACTTGCGTAACAAACTAAACTGTGTAACAAAGCAGAAGACAATAAAATGAATTCACCTACTTAACTGAATCTCGGCAGTAAAGCTGTATATTTCTTATAACCGATGTACTTTCCGAATATCTGATCAGGACATAAGAGTACTGAGTTAGTTAAACTAAGGTTAAAATATTCTGTTTAACAAATGCGTTATTTATTCACGGACTATAATATTTAACCTTTTAAAGCCTAGCGGTAACTTTACATACGACCAGGTTTAATATTAAAAAATTCTACGTGGTGCCCACATTGCGTTTATGTGTTTTGTACGGATCTCAGAACAAACAGCAACTTTTGCCTTATAAAACATTAAGAGACTGGTTTTTATAACCGAAGTGGAGAGTGTTTACAGCGCGGTACGCACTGAGTCCTTATATAAAACAGATACGCTTCGTCTTTAAAGGGTTAAATATACATCAGCGTTTTAAACATGAAAGGCGTAGTGAAATATGTGGAAGAACAGAAAACATCGTTAAGACTGCATGTTTTTTGACTTGCTTCATACGCTATTCTTATCCAGAGATTGCTATGATAAGATTAAATATTAATGTTAGGAGATAAACAGCACCATTGAAATCACTGCAAATAGTGTACAGTTACAAACCTGCAGTTTTCCATACCGTGTACGTATGAATCCAACATATCGCATTATTCCACCACCTCGTACACTAAAAATATACAACAGGTTTTAAACAGTTCCCGACATTTGTAATGTGTTCCATGTCCGTGCACTATATTATACAAAAACACTAATCACCAATAAATGCACAAAGAGAGTTTTATCATCAATCTTAACACACTACTACATGTTTCGACCCTGCTGGGTCATCTTCAGGGAGAACTTTTTGTTATCGTTACACTAGGGTTGCACTTTACAGTTGAGTTAGAATGTGCTGTTGACTGTGTACTGCGTTTTTTTTTAAATCACTGAAGGTGACGCAGAGCTGGATCTGTCATTTCGGTAGACAGTATGTTTTTCGTTCCAATGGATCATGTAAAATATTTAAAATTTTAAATATTTTACGTGATCCACTTTAACATTGTTCGAGTGGTTTATCGGGTCAACAGCGCCTTATAACCGGACCCGCAACGTTACCTTTCAGTGACTCCGTGCAGTGTAAGTACCTCACTGATGACATAAGAACTGAATACCAACAATTTTATAAACCTGTAAGTAGAAAGACTGGCTTGCTTCGGCTGTTCCCCACAGTGTTCTAACAAAACTCCCCTGAGGATGTAATATGCATCGAAACATGTCGGGAACTGTTTAAAACCTGTTGTATATTTTTAGTGTACGTATTGGTGGAATAATATATGTCAGACAACAGCTACAGTTCCGCTCTGTACCTCAATGCGTTATCCTATACGTGGCTAAACATACCAGCCGCTTGAATTACGTTCGTATTTTCCGTCCCAACTAGCCTTACGCCGCTTCATTTACCGTCATGTTTTCCTAATTTTACAAGGAAGGAAACGTCAATGTTTAGCACAATTTGAACGGTGCTCAGAAGTGAAAAAAAAGAGAAGTATAGTCGAACTCGGTTATAACATCATGAAAGGGACTGAATATTTTGTGTCGTTATAACCGAGCTGAATAATGTTATGGCTAACAGTGAGGAATTAATTTGTACCACAGAATATATGACGCTATAAACGTGGTGTCGTATAAAGCGATGTTGTTATAAGCGGGTTCTACTGTGTATTATTTATGTATCCTAATGAGGGAGCTAGCAGCATATTCTTAAATGTCTGTAAAATTATACCAGGCTATACGGCATAAAACACCCGAAAAGCAACATTTAGATAAAACATAAATACTCATAAATGATTCAGAGAATGCAAAATTAATTTAAATAAACCCTTTAAAGACGAAAAGTGTGTGTTTTATATAAGGACTCAGTGCGTACCGCACTGTAAACACTCTCCACTTCGGTTATAGAAACCAATTTCTTAACCCTTTAAAGACGAAGCGTATCTGTTTTATATAAGGACTCAGTTCGTACCGCGCTGTAAACACTCTCCACTTCGGTTATAAAAACCAGTCTCTTAATGTTTTATAAGGCAAAAGTTGCTGTTTGTCCTGAGATCCGTACAAAACACATAAACGCAATGTGGGCACCACGTAGAATTTTTTAATGTTAAACCTGGTGTTATGTAAAGTTACCGCTAGGGTTTAAAAGGTTAAAAGACTCAAGATCATAAATTTAACCGCTGTAAGCATTCAGGTTTTCACAGCAGGGGCTGTTAGGACTGTACTCATTAGGGATAACACCGTGCAGTTTGGTAGGTTTCACACACACACACACACACACACACACACACACACACACACACACACAGACGTTTTGCGTAAACATAATGCCTTAACATCAGACGCGAAGAAACTTGTAGCGTCTGTATTTGTTATTTCATGTTATCTTTGGCACTTCACCAAGATATTGTATCCAGGCGCGCAGCAATAGGATGTGTTGCGTATGGATCAGTGCTTCCAGTAACTGAAGAAGACGCCTTACATTTTTCTCTTCTAAGTTTACTGTGTATTCAGTATATTTTTAGGAAATGATTCTCTTTCCATGCATGCATTTCATTTTCCACACATAACCTTCTCTTCTACTGCAAGGACTATATTACATACCAACATAACAAATTTTAGCTTGACCCCTCGGGTTTAACCCTTTAAAGACGAAATATAATCTGTTCCATATATAAGGACTCAGTGCGTACCGCGCTGTAAACACTCTCCATTTCGGTTATAAAAACCAGTCTCTTAATATTTTATAAGGCAAAAGTTGCTGTTTGTTCTGAGATCCACATAAAACACATAAACGCAATGTGAGTACCCTGGAGAATGGTTGAAAGTTAAGGCTGGTGGTAGGTAAAGTTACCGCTAGGCTTTAAGAGGTTAAATTAACATATATACTGACCAAGTTCGAAAACAGGGCGTTGAGGGAAACATTTGGACATAAGCGAAAAGTAACAAGAGGCTAAAGAAAGCCGTGTAATGAGGAAATTCATGATTTATACTCACAGGTAAACATTATTAGATGAATACGTCAAGGAACATGAGATATTGAGATACGTGGCATGAAATGGTAAAGGTAAAGGTTCACCCTATAGCAGGCCCTGATGGCCCAAGAGGGGGAGTAGAGGTATAGCTCTACCCGTTCGTGAGCCACGGCACGAGGAGGGGATGGGGTGGCTAGCCCCACGCCCCGGCCGCTTTACGCCCCGGGAAAGAGACCCAGTACGCATTGTACAGGAGGCTGGGTGGGCCCCAGGGCCGGTCTGGACGGATGCGGAATATCTAACCCCACCGGGATTCGATCCCCGGACCGTCCAGCCCGTAGCGAGTCGCTATACCGACTACGCTAGTGGAATGAAATGGACGGTAGAAAATTTATACGGGATTCTGGTGAGAAAACCTAAACGAAAGACGACCTAGGTGTAGATGGGTGGATAATGTTACAGCGTAAATTAACACTTTAAAGACGAAGCGTATGTTTTATATAAGGACTCAGTGCGTACCGCGCTGTAAACACTCTCCACTTCGGTTATGAAAACCAATCTCTTAATGTTTTATAAGACAAAAGTTGCTGTTTGTTCTGAGATCCGTACAAAACACATAAACTCAATGTGGGCACCACGTAGAATTTTTTAATGTTAAACCTGGTGGTACGTAAAGTTACAGCTAGGCTTTAAAAGGTTAAACCTTTTAAAGACGAAGCGTATCTGTTTTATATAAGGACTCAGTGCGTACCGCGCCGTAAACACTCTCCACTTCGGTTATAAAAACCCGTCTCTTAATGTTTTATAAGGCAAAATTTGCTGTTTGTTCTGAGATCCGTACAAAACACATAAACGCCATGTGGGCACCACGTAGAATTTTTTAATGTTAAACCTGGTGGTATGTAAAGTTACCGCTAGGCTTTAAAAGGTTAAAGACGTCCATCTGGATAAGGATACAGACCAGGGGCAGGATTTTTAAAAAACGGTAGTGAAACCTACGGGTTCTACGAAATGCTAGTAATTTGAGCAGATGAGCAGCTACTAGCTTCTCAGAGTGTAACGCACATCACTAACTCCATGGAGCGGACTCGAATCGAGTTCTAGCACTTACTGTTGGAATTATCCCTCAAAATATTTTTGTCTTTTATTACGCGATGATTGTAAATTCCGACCGAAACATGTTGTAATAAACATTAAGTGGACATGGCCTGCGGGTTTCACGGGGTTGAGGTTCCCAGAATTTCTATATAATCGGCACATGAAGGTGGTAAGGTTGTCAGCCCTACGCACGGGTGACCTTTGCCCCCTAGGAAATATTCCTGGTACTCATTTCTGTTAGAGGCTGAGCCCACCCCAGGGCCATAGTGCGACCGGAAGGATTATGTCAATGAAAAAATCCAGTGACACCAACGGGAAACAAACCCGCGACCTTCCGACTTGTATCGCAGTGCCTCAACCAACTGCGCCACCGCGTGCCACAACAAATATTAAGTAATGATAATAAAAATTTGGGAGTGGAGAAGACTACATAACGAGGAACTTAATGACCTGCACTCATCACCAAATATTATTCGGGTAATCAAATCGAGAAGAATGAAATGGGCGGGGCATGTAGCACGTATGGGGGAAATGAGAGGTGCATATAGGACTTTGGTGGAGAGACCTGAAGGAAGGCGACCACTTGGGAGACCCAGGTGTTTGGGAGGATAATATTAAAATGGATCTTCAAGACGTGGGATGGGGGCATGGACTGGATTGAGCTGGTTCAGGATAGGGACAGGTGGCGGGCTGTTGTGAATGCGATAATGGACCTCCGGGTTCCATAAAATGCGGGGAATTTTTTGACTAGCTGAGAAACTGTTAGCTTCTCAAGAAGGCCTCTCTCTACTCCATGGAGTTAGTTAGTTAGTTAGTTAGTTAGTTAGTTAGTTAGTTAGTTAATAAAAATTTATTTGCGATTGACGGTTATATTCTAATATAACACGTAATCAGTTTCTGAAATTCAGCAAGAGTGTAAGTGAGACTTGCAATGTTTTACGAAGGGTACACTTTACATAGTTCCCTGCATCCTGCAACTGCTTCCTGTGACGTAATTATAAATCTCGCCACTACAGGGTCAGGCACTTTGTGTATATGTTGAACGTCAGCCACATTACAAATGCTGGTTTGTGTTTATGTTTGTGCAGCTGTGCATATTGATGTTCTACAGACGGCTCTGCCTGTAAATTAATGCAGTGCTGAAGAGTAAGGTTCTTGTAGGGGAATGAGACCACAGCAGGGCTAATAAGGCCGCAAAACAGAGGACAAGTGGACAGACATCCGGCTCTATATATATATCGAAACAAAAAGCGGCATACATATAACTAACTAACTAACTAACTAACTAACTAACTAACTAACTAACTAACTAACTAACTAACTGACTGACTCCGTGGAGCAGAGGCCTTCTTGAGAAGCTAACAATTTCTCAGCTAGTCAAGAAATACCCGCATTTTATGGAACCCGGAGGTTCATTACCGCATTCACAACAGCCCGCCACCTGTCCCTATCCTCAGCCAGCTCAATCCAGTCCATGCCATCAATCCCACTTCTTGAATATCCATTTTAATATTATCCTCGCATCTACGCCTGGGTCTCCCAAGTGATCGCCTTCCCTCAGGTCTCCCCACCAAAATCCTGTATGCACCTCTCCTTTCCCCCAT
This sequence comes from Coptotermes formosanus, assembly GCA_013340265.1. Lineage (NCBI taxonomy): Eukaryota > Metazoa > Arthropoda > Insecta > Blattodea > Rhinotermitidae > Coptotermes > Coptotermes formosanus. The sequence goes on along the minus strand of BLKM01012068.1, from coordinate 91,229 downwards.
ACGTGCTACATGCCCAGCCCATCTCATCCTCGATTTCATTACCCGAATAATATTTGGTGACGAGTACAAGTCATTAAGTTCCTCGTTATGTAGTCTTCTCCACTCCCCTGTCGCCTCGTCCCTCTTAGGCCCAAATATCCTCCTCAGCACCCTATTCTCGAACACCCTCAGTCTTTGTACCTCTCTCAGTGTGAAAGACCAAGTTTCACACCCACACAAAACAACAGGTAAAATTATAGTTCTGTATACCCTAAACTTTGTGTTTTTGGATAGGCAGTATACATATCCAACAACTAAACGTATTCATTTAATTATGCGTCCTCACAGTGATATAAATTAATAAGACATACAGAGCTAAAGTAAAAGCAAAGCAATCCCTGTACCGGTCTGCACAGGCCCTGAGGTTTCGAAGAGGTTGAGGCTACCAGATTACAAGACAGTCGGCACATGATCGTGGTTAAGGCTGTCAACCGTACGCACCGCCCTCCTAAACCACCAAGGGAATACGCCTTGTACTTATTTCTGTTAGAGGCTGAGTCGACCCCAGGGTCACAGCAGTGCTAGAGTACCTCAGTACAATGACCAGCGAGCTAAGAACTTATTTCGATTCCCAGCGAGGTATGGTTTCATATCTTTGCCATTCCATCTGTAACATCTCTAAAACCGAGTCTCCTACCCAATGGACACCGCGAGTTACTTCGTAGGCAGTAAAGCGGCTGTGGAGTGAAACTGATCACACATCCATCTAGTATGAAGGTTATGAATGAGTGGAGCTATACCTCAGCTTCTCCATACGCATTCATAACGCAGTGATTAACCACAGGGCCAAATTTGACTTTATTGTCTTCCTGTACGAACCGTATAAATGTGCAGCACTACTGTGTTTATACATTCAGAAGGCAGAGTCTTACAAGTATACTATCTGACAACAGACAGGAGTTACGTCAAATCTGACAGATTTGCTATACAATACACGTGGCGTAAAAATTGTATGAATGTGACGCTGTGTAGTATATTAAAAGTTTACGTAATTTTCGGAATAACATGTTGCATTCTACATTGCAATTTAAGGTAGTAGGTCCCTCCGAAACGTCGGTTAAGTTTCTACAAAGCTACAAGACCTCACATTCCAGAAAACAGTAATCTTAAAGGCAGGGCTGTGGAGTCGGAGTCGGAGTCGGAAGGAATTTTGGGTGAAGTCGGAGTCGGTAAAAATGTACCGACTCCGACTCCGACCTCAGTCTAAAATCTTAACTAGATACTCCAACTCCAGAGCCCTGATAGCTACAGTAACCATTAGACTTATACTTAAATATACGTTATAAGTTAAAACAGTAGCCTGATGATTCACGTGGTGGTGATGAAACGTCTTATAGGTTTACCGTTATTAATACATATTGAGCTTTTATGCAGGAGTCGGAGTTTTAAAATTCCAGGAGTCGGAGTCGGAGCTTCTGTGTACCGACCGCACAGCCCCTGCTTAAAGGCCCACTGCTGCGAAATAAAAGTTAAATTAGATGATTAACCTTTTAAAGCCTAGCGGTAACTTTACGCACCACCAGGTTTAACATTAAAAAATTCTACGTGGTGCCCACATTGCGTTTATGTGTTTTGTACGGATCTCAGAACAAACAGCAACTTTTGCCTCATAAAACATTAAGAGACTGGTTTTTATAACCGAAGTGGAGAGTGTTTACAGGGCGGTACGCATTGAGTCCTTATATAAAACAGATACGCTTCGTCTTTAAAGGGTTAAAGTCTTCTGGGATCTTACTCTGAATACAAATGCATTACCGCTCGAAACGTCGATATTTAACAGTCCCCCCTCCCCCCTCCCCCCAGCGTAACATCAAACATCGTAAGTGAAATTTAGGTCTATTTATGAATTATCAAATTAAATGTATCTTTTCCAGCCTGCGTTACACGTGGTGGCCACAGAAGGCACACCAAATTCCTATAAAATGTGTGTAACTGACATGACTAAGGTCCAGTTTACACAGGGATTATAACCAGTCTCGAGTGGTCACATATATATAATTCACAGCACGGCTTTGTCATTTTGACTAAATAACCACGATTCAGCTGTGGCTTTATGGATCGTTATACAGTATCGAGATGGCGTGCAGTGTTGACAGCAATGACAGATGAAACCCACTAAATACATATATGTGACATGTCCGTGAGCCGCAGCAACAGCGCTGCCTGTGTGTAACGGTCGAACTAATTACCAGAAGCAACAGGAGCTATAACGTGGCAGATGCTCAAGTAAAAGCACGCTGCAGCAAATTACATGATGAAGACGTAGCGAAAGAGGATGGTTTGGAAAAGGCATATACAAGGGAAGTTGTCCTGTACACGCCATGAAGGCGCAGAGGGGAAGTAGAGGCATAGCTCCACTAAGTCTCAACCCCAGCGCTAGAAAGCGGTGAGTAGTAAACGTGAAGCTCCTGTCGCTTTTCCCCAAGGAAATCAACGACGTAGCCGTTGAAGTGGTGGCTGGGTGCGCCCCCTCCCCCCCCGGGACGGTCTAGACGAGTCTCGATATAAGAAAATATCCAACGACAGGGATTTGAACTCTGGTTCGCCCACACAGTAGAACAGTAACTATAAGATTAAACCTTATGGAATGTAACTTGTGTATGTTAGTAACCAACGTACTAGCTATAAGGTACCTAGCTACCAAATTAAACGGCGTCACATCCCAGAAGAGTGGCGATCCCAGTGGCCACGCGGTCTAAGGCGTAGGTCTGCGGCCGAGCGCTTGCTGGGATCGTGGGTTCGAATCCCACCGCGGGGCATGGATGTTTGTCTGTTGTGAGTGTTTGTGCTGTCAGGTAGAGGTTTCTGCGACGGGCCGATCCCTCGTCCAGAGGAGTCCTACCGACTGTGGTGTGTGTCTCAGTGTGATCAAGTGAAAATAAAAAACCTCGACACCTGCTGTGAGTAGGTAGAAGAGGGAAGGACTGCGAAAAACATTCCAGAACAGTACAATTTTAATAGCCAGCAGATCTGACTTACAACAGTACATAAAAAAATAGTCTTCACTGTCAGCACAGTATCACTACTTGGTGTGCTGCATCAGTATGGACAACAGACTGGGTTTTGTGTATCTACAGTCATCGGCCATCGACATAGTGCTGGCACAAAATGCAACGTGCACACACAAACTGCTGTCATCGGAACCCCCAGCCTAACCTAAGATGTCACAACTAACTAACTAACTAACCAACCAACCAACCAACCAACCAACCAACCAACCAACCAACCAACCAACCAACAAACCAACCAACCAACCAACCAACCACCTAACCAACCAACCAACCAACCAACCAACCAACCAACCAACCAACCAACCACCTAACTAACTAACTAACTAACTAACTAACTAACTAACTAACTAACTGCATGCAGAAAAATCCTTCTTGAGAAGCTAACAGGTCCTCAGCTACTCAATAAATTCCCCGCATTTATGGAACCCAAAGTTCATTACCGCATTCACAAGCGCCCCCCACCTGTTCCTATCCTCAGCCAGATACGTCCACCCGTCCCATTTATTGAATATCCATTTTAATATTATCCTCTCATGTAAGTCTAAGTCTTCAAAGTGGTCTCTTTACCTCTGGTCTCCCAACCAAAACTCTGTATGCACCTCTCCTGTCTCCCACACGTTACACATGCCCTGAACATCTCATTCAGATGTCACAAACACCTGCCTGTTCGTGTCTTATGGGCAAAATGCACATTGTAATAAGTACTTGGTTCAGAGTGCTGTTATCTTATCGTCTGATGCAGAAAGGCGTAAAGATTAGAAATATATGGAACTATTACTTTGTCTGTTGTTGCGTGTCCGTGTAAAGCTTCGTCTTTCAGATTAAAGAAAGGACCAAGGCTGTCTGAGAACAGGACACTGTGGAAAACGTGTACAACTAAGATAGAGGAATTTAACCTTTTAAAGCCTAGCGGTAACTTTACATACCACCAGGTTTAACATTAAAAAATTCTACGTGGTGCCCACATTGCGTTTATGTGTTTTGTACGGATCTCAGAACAAACAGCAACTTTTGCCTTATAAAACATTAAGAGATTGGTTTTGTAACCGAAGTGGAGAGTGTTTACAGCGCGGTACGAACTGAGTCCTTATATAAAACAGATACGCTTCGTCTTTGAAGGGTTAATATAAGGCTGTCAACAGCCGTACGATTAGGAGGTTCATAAGAGGCACCGCTCGCCAAATATTACAGGATTATCACACCGAGAGGGACGAGTTTGGCTGGAAGGGAGAGAGATATTAAATATATACAGTCCCTTCGTCGGAAAAAACTGAAGAAAAGGGAAAACTTCGAGCACTTAGATTGGAGGATAATATTAAATAAATACCAAATAAAAAGGGCAGGAAGGTTTTGATTAATCAGAGAAAGGGTATGTACCAGTGACGGGGTGTTCTAAATACGGTAACCAAATTTCATGTTCCACAGAATTCGGGGAACTTCATGGACTATCCGACGAACTGCTTCGTTTCCAAAAATAACTCTACTGCACTTGGTTCGTTATTCGAAATTCACAATTTATACTCTTCACTTAAGAATGTGCGCAAAGCTTCAAACTCCAGCTTCTTACAGGCATAAAGGCTGAGACGGTAGAATATTTTGTAGCATAATTTTCCTGAATTATAACACAACAGAAACGAATTAACCATTTAAAGATGTAGCGTATCTGTTTTATATAAGGACTCAGTGCGTACCGCGCTGTAAACACTCTTCACTGCGGTAATAAAAACCAGTCTCTTAAAGTTTTATAAGGCAAAAGTTGCTGTTTGTTCTGAGATCCGTACAAAACACATAAACGCAATGTGGGCACCACGTAGAATTTTTTAATGTTAAACCTGGTGGTACGTAAAGTTACCGCTAGGCTTTAAAAGGTTAGCTAAGTGTATGGTGCAGAGTTCTTCAGAAGAATGCAGTTCTTTAGCTGATAAAGAAATGTATCGCTTGTCATGACGCCGTCAGGCGCAATACCATTTTCATATGTAGGTCTAATCGACGTACGAACCAGAAATTGCATAATTTATTAAGTAACATGTTAAACTGAATAAAAATGATACTAAACAAATTTATATTTTATTAAAATTCGCAAAAAAAGCAGGTGATGAAAGAAACTTGAAGCATGTTGTTTACGTACCAACTCAAATATAGCAAAACTTGTAGCTCATTAGAGACAGTCATTAAACGTTAGAAGAATAACGTACGCCTATTTGCACGTTGCAGTTGTGACGTCTGTGTAGCGAACAAAGAAGATACTTAAAACGATATAACCAGAATTTAAGGGGCATAGTGGAAATAAGAAACGCGCAAAGAGTTTTGGTCGGAAACCTATAAAATAAGGATAGACGGACGGATAAAGAGGCACAGGCCAACATGTCGAAGCTAACTGGCGCAAATTTGCACATTTTCGCTGCGATATTTGCAAAACGAACATTACAATTAATTCGAAGTGAGGAGCGCTTCTTTTCTAGAGGTAAAACTTGACTTACACGCAAGAATGTCTGCAATGTATTCAGTTTCTGTGCAGTTTATTTTTACAACGCTGCCAGTAACTCAGACTAAACAGCATCGAATGGTAGGGTGTTTAGTGCAGGAGTGTACAAATTCCGGACGCCAGGTCGCCGTGGCAACCAACTCCTTTTACGGTGGCGCCTAATATATGTGGGCCCTCAGTATGTAACTTGATTTATGTAAACCTTCTAGTGCCTAAAATTTCTGAGATTATTAGATATTTGAAAAATATGTGCACCCTGGGTTAGCGTGTAATTAACCATTTAAAGTCTAGCGGTAACTTTACACACGAACAGGTTTAACATTAAAAAATTCTACGTGGTGCCCACATTGCGTTTATGTGTTTTGTACGGATCTCAGAACAAACAGCAACTTTTGCCTTATAAAACATTAACAGATTGGTTTTTATAACCGAAGTGGAGAGTGTTTACAGCGCGGTACGCACTGAGTCCTTATATAAAACAGATACGCTTCGTCTTTAAAGGGTTAATTGATGAGGATGTAGAAAGAATCGGCCGTGGCTTAATTTAAGATACCTTCCAGAAATTTGTCTGGATGGATGAACGGAAACCCTTGATCAGAATCAGAAATGCCATTTGTTTCTGCAGCCCTAGGCAAAAAAATTAAAACAAAAAAAATAAGAAATAAAAACCCTAAAAATATAAAAAATAGAAACAAAAAATGTCCCTGCCCCCTTCACGGCGTTTACCCTCACTTGTCTTCACTTTGCACCAATTTTTGGACGCCTCAAAATTTATAAAAATATAATGAAACAAATCTGTAGTTAGTGATACAAAATAATTTCAAAATAGAGTACTCATTTCTACGAAAAAGAACACCGATAGCTAAAGTGTCGGTTGTGGAAATGTGCCACCAGAGTTACATGTAAAAATGTAACAACTGTTAAGTCCCTTAGTCCTCACACACGCGTGGATGTGACTGTACTTAGTTCACACTGACCCCCCTTACTGCTGCGAACAGTCCGATCTGGAAATATTCCTCACATTTTCATATTATATACAACAGTTGAGGCATATAACAGCCTGTAAGTTCAAGTGACAATGACATCACATAAGGGTGGTATCTACCGGTGTCAAACCTGGACGTGCATCATCTTCAGCGCGTGTTTTAATGAAGTGTAAAGGTACGATTTTATAGATGCAGCCTTATGACAAAGAGACGCCCACTTTAACACAGGTACTCACAAGAAGTAGATTTAAACAGAAGTTTAATATCACGGTCCATTTGAAGCGTAAAATATCGAAATATTCTATTTTATCTCTGAGAATTTGTTATAAGGGAAAACCGCTTGTAGTTTGGAAACTACCTGAAACCCCATTCGGGAGTTTATGAAATGCTACGTCGCGATTTATTTTCAACTAGTGACAGATTAAAAATAGCTCGCATAGAAGATATGAGATGTGATATGTAGTTGGTAGAAAACCACTATGTTTCGGATGCACTTTCTACCTTTACTTTCAGGGTAGTACTAAAGACGCAGGAAGCAGGTTCCTCCAAAACGTTGGTATCCATCAACAAAGCTACCATGAAGATGGAGGCAAAAAGTTAGTTCGAAACGTCGATACCCATTTACTAAGCTAGCATCACGACTGACGCAGAAATTCTGTCCGCCACGTAGAGTTGTACGTGAAGGCTGGATGTCGCTATACTTCAGGTGAAGTTAATGAAGTGGACACCGGCCCTGGAGAACATCCAGCCACCTGTACATGGGTACCGGGTCATTGCCAGCGGTAAATCGGCCGAGGTGTGGCGATGACCACCCACCGCCACCTAGCGCCGAGATTAAAGAAAGAGTAGAGGTATAGCTCTACTCCCCACCTGTGCCTTCATGGCCCGTTATAGGGTGACCTTTACCTTTATCTGAAACAACAGGTGTGTAGACCTGTTTACAGCAAATTCGTATGGAGGGAAACAAACATCAAAACACCGAAAAACGCATCCGGAAAATACCTACGCTCCAGTTTGATAGCATACCCATTTCCCAAGGGAGATAAGTTAGATCAGTCGGTATAGCAACAATCTACAAGGCTGGCTGGTCCAGGGATCTAATCCAGGTAGCAGTACGAGAAGTTTCCCTTCTCCAAACCAAACCACAAAGGCCCTCGGGACCACATAGTCTCCAATTCAATAAGTAGCATGGTTCTTTCCAGGGAATAAAGCGGCCGAGGCGTCATATTGACCAATCACTTTCGTCCGGCGCCGAGGTTAAGAATGAGTGGAGCTACACCTCTACGACTCGTATAGCCCTGCATGGAATAAACAAGGACAACTTCACCTTCACCTTCTTTTCAAGACGAACTAGGCGCAGTAGAATTAGCAATGAAAACTGTATTAACCCTTTAAAGACGGAACGTATCTGTTTTATATAAGGACTCAGCGCGTACCGCGCTGTAAACACTCTCCACTTCGGTTATAAAAACCAATCTCTTAATGTTTTATAAGGCAAAATTTGCTGTTTGTTCTGAGATCCGTACAAAACACATAAACGCAATGTGGGCACCACGTAGAATTTTTTAATATTAAATCTGGCGGTACGTAAAGTTACCGCTAGGCTTTAAAAGGTTAAAGTATTAAATTCTGGAGGGCGTCATACCAAGAAAACATAAGCTGTTCAAAGCAAAAAGGACGCAATGCGTAGGAATAAATAAGTAAAGGATATTCAGTTTATGCATCCTAGCAAAAGTATCAGATTTCACAGTACAACACAATACAGCAAGCTAAATTAGAAAGTTAACTTTTCCATATATAATACAGACCACTATCTCATGAATTCTGAAAACATCAGTATACCACAATAACTGGATTCTATGTCAGTACGACCACAAGAACAGAATCAAAACGTCCACTTTGGTAAACAATATCGTACGGAGCTGTTTCCGTTCACAGTAGCATTTTACTGCACTGTGTTGTGTGGGCAGGAATGTAACAGGCTTTCCTGCACGAGCAACAGTCAGCGTGTAAACGATTAATTTTGGAAGTTCATGTGTTGGCATAATAAATTGAAAAATATTTCTGATGAATGCAGTTAACTCTAACACATACAGTCCAGCAAATTGTATAAGTAATTTCACTTGAAAACCAAAACACTTGTTTTAGTTTTTTTTTGTTTTAGTTTTTAAAGTGAAATTACTTACACAAGGCATGCATCGAGCCCTCTGTCTAATGACTAGTGTTTTATTTTCAGTACCACCCCTGATGATGGTACCTCTGTGTATCGAAACATGTCGGGTTTCTGAGTAAACATCTTTTACGAACAATTTATAAAAAGTGTGCACGTGTTTTTTTTTAGTGGAGAAGGGCCCCGCAGCAGACGCTAGGGTCGTTCCGCAGCCTTGAGGCTTCTTGTGCAACCCTGTGATGACGATGATGATTGTGTTCTTTTTTTGTCCTTTTCCTAGTAATGGAGCACCGGTGGAATGAAACTGACAGGAGAAAACCGAAGTACTCGGAGTAAAAACCTGTCCCAGTGCCACTTTGTCCACCACAAATCCCACATGGACTGACCCGGGATCGTACCCGGGCCTCCGCGGTGGGTGCACGTGTTGGTGTCCTGTTCTGCAATTATAGTAACTACGTGCTAGGTATGAATCATGTAACTTTGCTACTATGGTTTATCTGAATGTATACGCGCACGAACAACTGAAGGAAGATCGTTATATGATAACAGCGCAAAACGAGGACATTACAACCTTCCGCATATAGAGATACGTTCCCAGTCTCGTAACTGCGTACATATAAACGATACAAGGCAGCGTCCTTGGGGATCAATGTAACAGTATACGAGCATATGGCGAGGGTTAAGACACAAAGAGTTTCCATGCCATGATAACCGAAGACATGACGAGGCGCGAAATGCTGACAAAACACCTGATGGTGTTAGGGTGAGCAAGTAAAAAGAGGTAAAGCTGCCCCCTGCGATTCAATCAGTACTAAGCCGTGAAGGCATATTGGGGAGCGGCGGTATAGCTCCATGGTTTCTTAACCTCAGCACTATGATAAATTTCATGACATGGCTGACATGGCTGCTTTACCCAGCCTGTCGCCTATTCACTACTCCGATACTCTGTTCCAGCTCACCCTCAGGGGGGCAGTGTGGGCCTTAGCAAACGCAGGGCCCGATATTGACCCTTGTGGCGGGCCCCTAAAAGTTATTGTGCAGAGAGAAAAAAAAAGGGCTAACGTTTTGGTAAATTAACCCTTTAAAGACGAAGCGTATCTGTTTTATATAAGGACTCAGTGCGTACCGCGCTGTAAACACTCTCCACTTCGGTTATAAAAACCAGTCTCTTAATGTTTTACAAGGCAAAAGTTGCTGTTTGTTCTGAGATCCGTACAAAACACATAAACGCAATGTGGGCACCACGTAGAATTTTTTAATGTTAAACCTGGTGGTATTTAAAGTTACCGCTAGGCTTTAAAAGGTTAATGTAACTTGTAAAATCATTACAAAAACAGTCAGACAGCTTCGTGTGGTATCACACTGCGTATTTTTAAAAATTACTAACGCTCGAATCCCCCATGGGCGCGGGGCCTCATTCCGTCAAATCAGTCCAGTCGGCCTAAGGCCGTCCCTGCAGAGGGTCACCGACATATGAAAAATTCAGGGTACTGTAAATAATTGAACGAGATAACAAGGCTGGAACTTTGTTTTACCAAACAATTTTAGTTATTTTTTATTAAAACATTTTTAAAAGTTTAATTTGCACAGTATATATTAGAACTGACGCCGATCCCAGTTGCAGTGTGGTCTAAGGCGTCGGTTTACAGCTGCTGAATTGCTGAAATCGCGAGTTCGAATCCCGCCGAGAGCATGGACCTTCATCTGTTATGTTTGTTCTGTGTTGTGTAGTTAGCGGCCTCTGCGACGAGCTGTTCACCCGTTCAGAGAAATCCTACCGGGTGCATTTGTGTCTGTGTGTGACCTACAAAACCTCAAAAATAAGGACGCCTAGGCCCCGAGGTGTTATGTTGCGGCACAAAAATAATAACAGAATTGACATGAAACTGATATAAAAGGTGACGTCATACTCATTAATCCTAATTTTGACAGACGGGAACAAGACGTCATCTGATTTGACAAATTGCCTTTATTAACCCTTTAAAGACGAAGCGTATCTGTTTTATATAAGGACTCAGTGCGTACCGCGCTGTAAACACTCTGCACTTCGGTTATAAAAACCAGTCTCTTAATGTTTTGTAAGGCAAAAGTTGCTGTTTGTTCTGAGATCCGTACAAAACACATAAACGCAATGTGGGCACCACGTAGAATTTTTTAATGTTAAACCTGGTCGTATGTAAAGTTACCGCTAGGCTTTAAAAGGTTAAAGGAGGCTGTACGGCCGATCCCAGTGGCCGCGCGGTCTAAGGCGTAGGTCTGCGGCCGAGCGCTTGCTGGGATCGTGGGTTCGAATCCCACCGGGGGCATGGATGTTTGTCTCTTGTGTTCGTGTTGTCGGGTAGAGGTCTCTGCGACCGGCCGATCCCTCGTCCAGAGGAGTCCTACCGACTGTGGTGTGTGCTTGAGTGTGATCAAGCGAAAATAAAAACCGTCTACACCTACTGTGAACAAGTAGGTAGAAGAGGTAATGACTACGAAACGAAAGGCTGTGCGGTATAAAATTTTATAAGACTGTATTGCGTCTGCGATGCTGCGTTTTTACTACCCCTGGCACATCTGTAACTCATCCTTTCACACGACAATGATGAGAAAAGTGGGGGGGAGTTAGGGGTGGGAAGAAGGGCTAGCTTGTGGCTCATCTGACACCTCAGCAGCTGCAGGATTCTTATCAAACAAACCCTCAAGGACTGTTTGTCTGGCTCTTATCTTCCCCTTAGCAAGCATCTGTTCACAGATAGCGGAACCCGGCAGGGAGAACCACTTCACTGCTCCGAGGTTTGCATATTTGTCTGAATTAATTATCATCCCGTGTTCACTACATTTAAGTTTGCTTTTTGAGTCACCCCATAATTACTCTCTTTTTTCGTACAACCTGACAGTGTCACACCAGCTGTCACCGTGTTTCTGACTGTACACGGAGGATAACAAAAGGACTCCATGGAGCAGAGGCCTTCTTGAGAAGCTAACAGTTTCTCAGCTAGTCAAGAAATTCCCCGCATTTTATGGAACCCGGAGGTTCATTACCGCATTTACAACAGCCCACCACCTGTCCCTATCCTGAGCCAGCTCAATCCAGTCCATGCCCCATCCCACTTCTTGAAGATCTATTTTAATATTATCCTCCCATCTACGCCTGGGTCTCCCAAGTGGTCGTCTTCCCTTAGGTCTCCCGACCAAAATCCTGTATGCACCTCTCTTTTCCCCCATACATGCTACATGCCCCGCCCAAATCATTCTTCTCGATTTGATTACCCGAATAATATTTGGTGATGAGTACAGGTCATTAACCATTTAAGGCCTAGCGGTAACTTTACATACGACCAGGTTTAACATTAAAAAATTCTACGTGGTGCCCACATTGCGTTTATGTGTTTTGTACGGATCTCAGAACAAACAGCAACTTCTGCCTTATAAAACATTAAGAGACTGGTTTTTATAACCGAAGTGGAGAGTGTTTACAGCGCGGTACGCACTGAGTCCTTAAATAAAACAGACACGCTTCGTCTTTAAAGGGTTAACAAATTTATGCATTGAATAAAATAATTGAGAAGCAATTATAAAATTGCTACATGTTTCGGCATCGAGGTGCCATCATCAGGGGCTTATTCTGAACAAAGGAGCGACAAGGTCAACAGCTAATCTAGGTACTGTGTCTCGTCTTCAATATTATTAAAACATTAAAATTCCAAAATATACAAAGTCAACAGTCATAAAATTACAATGTTGCAAATTTAAAATATTTAAACTGAGCCGTTCCACGTAGAAGTGTCCAGTTGTTTAGACTCTATATGCAGCATGCGTACAAACATATGTCTCCATCCGTTTTGATCCGAAGAGATCTCGCCCCGTTTTACTAAGTGCGTAAGTTGGTTGATATATTGATTGTACAAATATACCCGGCACGAAAAACACAAAATCTGCTGTACCACAATTTGCTACCAAACGTACCCTACATATTACCCTTTAAGATCTTAGTGCCCCACACGCAGGACGTGCCTACAACAACGCCCCACAATAATTTATTTTATATATTTACGCAACAAGGATACCTACTAAATTTTTAAAATGTGCTGTAAAATCTGCATTCCTTTTCCCACAAAATGCTGTGTATTTAATAATTTTATCTTTTTGGTTCATATAGATTCACCTTTTACGTAAAGGGTACAATAAAATGGGAATGTCCACCCCCACCCCTATTTTACACGTTAAAGGGAGTTACTCTAATCGCGCTCCCGGGCGTAGGAAAATAAGATGCAGCCTTACGTAAGCGGATTAGCCCACGCGCCCGTCCGCTAACCGTGCTACAACGAGAAGCCTGTGCTATTGTCACGCACACAGCGGGTGGACGGTGCGGGTTGAAATGTATTCTGCTGAACAAGCGACGTTTATATGCAGTACTTTTTCAAAGTATGACCCATAGTTTAGCAGTGTAACACATGTGCACAGTCTGTTACTGCCTTTTCATAACATAAGGTCACCTGTAATTGAGACAATACCAGTCTAAAACCCCCCATAATGTGGCAAAGTAAGAGTAATTTCCGTATTTTAGCAAGATAATGGACTTTACTGTATCTAAATACTCGTGTGTGTGCATATGTGTCCCATTAAATGTTAAATTAATAAAAGTTGAGATCCTCACTTGGATTAACGTACACATTACATTCTACAGCGATATGACGCCCTATAGTATCATGCTCCCAGATAGGCTGGGTACCGACGTTTCGGAACAACCTGACGCCTCCACTTTCAGGGTAGAGGATGTAGAGAAAAATATTCCTCCGAAACGTTAGTACCTATCTACCAATCTAAACGGCATCGAATACGAAACAGGAATTTTTCGGTGTTCAATAAATTTGGTTGCTTGTGAAATTCGGTATGGTTATCAGGTGGGTGTAAACTTATGAATCGAGTGCCGTAAAAGTACCAAAAAAGTGGACATGGAAATGGGATCGGAGAACAACAATACAGCCTTCCAGTATGAAGTTCCTAAAATACTATTTGGCGACAGGATGTTTAAAAATACATAACATACGTAGGCGAGCACTTTATAAGCTGCTGTTTCGAACATATTTTAGAATACAGACATAGCAACGTTTTAGTGAACTGAAACACACACAGCAGGCTGCTAGGCGTTCCGTTTATCTGTGGAACAAGGAACGCGGCTCTAAAAATATAATTCACCTGTCCGTCGAAACCGCCAACACCCCCTCTCTCTACATCCTACAACAACACGCTGTACCTCCCCCGCCCCCCTACACCAATTTAACCAATACAGAAAGTCAACGCCAACGGACAGCACAGGAAATACAGCGGTTATGGAAAATATATTTGGCTGCTTTGGGGTAGTCGCTATAGCATCTCGGTGGAACGGTCCGGGGATCGAATCTCGGTGTGGGCGAGATTTTCCGCTCCCATCCAGGCCGGCCCTGGGGCCCACCCAGCCTCCTATACGACGGGTACTGGGCAGGGCTGTGGAGTCGGAGTCGGAAGGGATTTTTCGGTGGAGTCGGAGTCGGTAAAAAATGTACCGACTCCGACTCCGAACTCAGTCTAAAATCTTAACCAGATACTCTAATTCCAGAGCCCTGATACCTACAGTAACCAGTAGACTTATACTTAAATATAGGTTATAAGCCTAAACAGTAGCCTGATGATTCACGTGGTGGCGATGAAATGTCTTATAGGTTTACCGTTATTAATACATATTGAGATTTTATGAAGGAGTCGGAGTGGAAGTTTGAAAAATCGAGGAGTTGGAGATTTTGTGTACCGACCGCACAGCCCTGGTACTGGGTCTCTTTGCCGGGGGTAAAGCGGCCGGGGCGTGGCCTTGACCACCCACTCCCATCGAGCCACGGAGTTAAAGAAAAAGTATCGACATACATCTACTCCCCCTCTGGGCCTTCAAACGCTGTTCTACGGTGAACTTTACCTTCATGGAAAATATTTATACTTATAGCAGATAAATCCGATACAGAAACAGAGGCTTCCCCACTGGCGTCTATCAGCGCGTCCTTTGTGCCTGATTTCTTTCACGTCATTAACCCTTTAACCTTTTAAAGCCTAGCGGTAACTTTACGTACCACCAGGTTTAACATTAAAAAATTCTACGTGGTTCCCACATTGCGTTTATGTGTTTTGTACGGATCTCAGAACAAACAGCAACTTTTGCCTTATAGAACATTAAGAGATTGGTTTTATAACCGAAGTGGACAGTGTTTACAGCGCGGTACGCACTCAGTCCTTATATAAAACAGATACGCTTCGTCTTTAAAGGGTTAAAGACGCAACGCAATCTGCTTTATATAAGGACTCAGTGCGTACCGCGCTGTAAACACTCTCTTCTTCGGTTATAAAAAACATATTAGTTGATGCTATATAAAGTAAAAGTTGCTATTTGTTCTGAGATCCGCACAAAACACATAAACGCAATGCCAGCACCATGCAAAATTGTTGAATGTTAAACCTGGTGGTAGGTGAAGTTACCGCTAGGCTTTAAAAGGTTAAACGCACGCTGAATCACGTAACAGACAAAACCTCCTTTGCGTCTATTGGGACCTATAGCCTTTCCTTTTAAGTTTGCTTCCCCGTAAGATTACTGTGGGAAACTTTATTTTTCTTTCATTAAAGAAAATCAGAAGGGATTCTAAAAGGATTAGTTTTCTACTTGAACGACTGTCTGTAAAACTGAAGATGTGCCGGGAGAGAAAACGACATGAAAGGGATTGCTACTACTGTGGATTAGACTACATAAATCGATAGTTCAAATAGTGAACAAGTGTGCAACAGTTTAAATAGGGAAGGCACAAAGGAACTGACAGGTTAATAAAATTATTGACAGATTAATTGCCAGTTTGTGAGAAACAGAAGAAAGTTGAATGACAGGAATGAATAAAAGAATGAAAGAAAGACAAATCCAAGGGAAAAGGAAAAACAAAAGTAGAGACAAAATGAAGAAAAAGAAATATAAACGGAACAAAGGGGAAAAATAATCAAGGAAAAAGGAAGTGACAGGGCAAAAAGTAATAAGAATGTAAAAAACAGGGATTTTGATATTTTCACGGTGGTCTATAAGAAGAGTTCTTATATATACGTTATTCTGGGATATTACGCAGCGTAGAATGGTAATCCTTTATCGACGTTTCGGGACAACGTATCGGTCCTGTCTTCAAGGGTCAAGAATTCCAAGAATAAGATTTCTGTCCCCGAGGATGTGACAGGGTGTAGCCTGGCAGATACCAGTACGTATCACCGTTTTGGAACAGCCTACTCATCATCCTATTTAAGAAATCTGAGGCTCTTAGAGCAGTGCTGATGAAGACTGAAGTCTTCTGGGATAGAACGCCTACTTCTTCAGGGATCTGCGCAGGCACACCCAGACGCGCACATGTAAGCACGCACAGGGACGCTGCGGTAGTCAGGTTCCTTGTCTTGCCAAAATCCGGGGACTTTGTGTGTAAAATTTGACACTTTCTGAGCGTTTTGGAAACAGTTACATACATGTACTGCCTAGACCCCGTAGGGACACAAACTCTACCGAAACGTCGGTGACTATTTACCCATCGTCACGGTGTCATATCCCGTCTTATTTAGTATTAAATTTTAGTCTTTGTACCTCATTCCCAGTGATTATAGAATACAGCGTCAAATAGTATAATAATTTGGAAGGGATTTGAAACAAAAAGGTCGTGGACTATTTGAGGCACTATTTCGATATCTACCTAGATGGGCTTAATAAAATCACGAAAAATCTCAAAGACACACCGTGTTCCTAACCGTGGTTCATTAAAATTTGAGCCAACTTGCTTGCAATGCCTTTTGTTCTTATCAGCTCGTGCTGCTCTTGTAAACAACTGAGATTCACTTTTGGTTTATACAGAAATGGCCTATATGGGAGGATAATATTCAAAAGGACCTTCAAGAAATACGACGGGGGGGAGGGGGAGGGTGTTGGCGGGGACTAAATTGATCTGTTTCAAGATGGGACCAACAGCGGGCTCTTGTGAACGCGGTAATCATCCCCCGGGTTTCATAAAATGGGTGGAATTTCTTGACTATCTGTGGACCTGTTACCGCCTCAAGAAGGACTCTGTTCTATGGAGTTAAAACAAAAATGGAAAAAATCCGACAAACGTCCCGATAAACGGACAAACAAACAAACAAACAAACAAACAAACAAACAAACAAACAAAACAATACGTTTTGGAATAACCAGACACTCTTGTATCAATCGTCTATTATTAACCCTTTAAAGACGAAACGTGTCTGTTTTATATAAAGACTCAGTGCGTACCGCGCTGTAAACACTCTCCACTTCGGTTATAAAAACCAGTCTCTTAATATTTTATAAGGCAAAAGTTGCTGTTTGTTCTGAGATCCGTACAAAACACATAAACGCAATGTGGGCACCACGTAGAATTTTTTAATGTTAAACCTGGTGGTACGTAAAGTTACCGCTAGGCTTTAAAAGGTTAAAGACGAAGCGTATCTGTTTTATATAAGGACTCAGTGCGTACCGCGCTGTAAACACTCTCCACCTCGGTTATAAAAACCAGTCTCTTAATGTTTTATAAGGCAAAAGTTGCTGCTTGTTCTGAGATCCGTACAAAACACATAAACGCAATGTGGGCACCACGTAGAAT
>BLKM01012068.1:42500-63992 GCA_013340265.1 Coptotermes formosanus | reverse complement strand
GTGGTCCGGGCCTGCAGGCCCGGACCACAGAGAGTTCACGCCTCCAAAAACAACACAGTACACAGTCAACAGCACATTCTCACTCAACTGTAAAGTGCAACTTTAGTGTAACGGTAACAAAAAGTTCTCCCTGAAGATGACCCAGCAGGGTCGAAACATGTAGGAGTGTGTTACGATTGATGATAAAACTCTCTTTGTGCATTTGCTGGTGATTAATGCTTTTGTATAATATAGTGTACGGACATGGAACACATTAAAGATACAAAATGGTTCACTGTCACACAAAACCTTGAGTACGTGAACGCCATACTGCAAGGCTTCAGAACTGGTAAATACAAAGCTAACATCAATGGATACACTACGCCATACGCTATTCTTATCTTACATATGGAGTAATATTGATACAACTTTGAAACAGAAGCATCTCCAACTGCATTTTCACAAATAATACTGACAGGATTGTGTTAAAAGACTGCGATAAATGTAACTGGATGGGCCGTACTCAAACCAGATCCCGTGAATATAATATCTCTATCAGAAATGAGTTTTATCTGGCGCCTATGCGTACGTGTGTGTTTTCATACGAAAAGTAGCTGACAAATACAAAACCTTAAGCTGAAACGTGCACGAGAACCGGTTCTATACCATGACAGCACAGGTTACGCGGTTGTTGAATTTTTCCACAATCCAGTGTTCCAAACAGAATATAAGGCTTCGGAAGCTAAACCTGTTTGTCTTCAGGTGGAAAGGTAAAGCGGCACCTAACGAGTTCAGTCAGGTTAAGCCTTTAAAGACGAAGCGTATCTGTTTTATATAAGGACTCAGTGCGTACCGCGCTGTAAACACTCTCCACTTCGGTTATAAAAACCAGTCTCTTAATGTTTTATAAGGCAAAAGTTGCTGTTTGTTCTGAGATCCGCACAAAACACATAAACGCAATGTGGGCACCACGTAGAATTTTTTAATGTTAAACCTGGTGGTACGTAAAGTTACCGCTAGGCTTTAAAAGGTTAAAAGACCTTTTATCAAAATCCGTTGTACTGGGAAATGGAAAGAAAAGATTCATAATCTGAGTATTCCTACTATAATTGGAGATATACGTTGAGACACGTAAAGGTAAAGCAATCCCATTAGAGGCCCGGACAGGCCCAGTGTTCCAGGAGGTTGAGGCTCCCAGATTTATAGATAATCGGCACATGAAGGTTGTAAGGTTGTCAGCCCTACGCACCGGCCGCGTTTACCCCCAGGAAATATTCCTGGTACTCATTTATATTAGAGGCTGAGTCGACCCCAGGGCCATAGTATGACCGACAGGATTATGTCAATGAAAAATTCCAGTGACACCATCGGGAATCGAACCCGCGACCTTCCAGTTTGTAACGCAGTGACTCAACCAACTGAGACACATGTATCCTGTAATGTGACGCTGCGTGGCGTTGGAAGAGTAATTTCCGACGATTCGAAGGACCGTAGCGCCGTCATCTTCAGGGTCAAGAATTATAATTCTTCCAAACATCGAGTGACACAATGTAACATCCCCGAAGATTTAACTCTTCAGACATATCGCTGTAAGAACTTCCAATTTCGAACAATAATGATATTTAGAGTATTTTTTTATCACAGATAAAAAGTTATATTGTCCAGGTCACGTGGTCACCGACACCGTTCCTAAGTGTCAAACTATAGCACGGCAACTTATTGTTTGAAAGCTGTTACTTTAAAGGATAGAGAGAATGCAGACACAAAAATAAACTCCACAGGCAGTTCCCAGAAACTGGACTAACTCATCACGGACAAAGTCACAAACCTGTAAACGCTCCCAGGCTTCTTTTAATGCTAAATATATCGATTGTGGCGGCCACACTATGGACACTACACCAGTGCAAAACACCAATTGGTGTTACCGGACTCCAGGCCGATTTACCACGAACTACTGTCCACATCACAAGATACATTAACACAACAAGCCCTGCGTCCGAGTGCGCCAAAACTTGTAAGCGTTGTTTTCTGGTACAGCGCCGGAAAGGATTCGACGCACTTAATATTAAAATGGGCGTCGGGACGGTGTAATCGGGTATAGCGGTATCGCTATGAATGACGGCAATGATAATGATATGAACGGATGACAATGTGCAATGATGTTCAGAGGATAGGAGACAAAGCGGTGGTGGCGTATTCTAAGATTATATCCGGACATTTGTCGGATATGAATGAGGAAAATAATTACAGGACTGAGGACAGACCGTGTGCCAGCTGATATCAAACTCGGGACTTGCCGAATACAAATCAGAATTGTTACGGCTTCTGCCAAATTTTCTCGGTATGTTTTACAGGAGAAACGAAACATACGCGATCGGCAGAAGTGTCTGCCAATTCCGCCCGTGCATCCGCCCGAAAGCTGGTGCCTTTGACGGTTGAACTCCTTAGACCTTAATTAAATTTCACATGGCAGATATCAGATAAACTTTCTGTTAAAATTTAAATTACTTTTCATCGTTTAATTAGTAATATTAAGAAGGTATGTGAAATGGCAAAGGACTACCAGAATTTTCATGCATGAGGAGAAACTTCGCCGATCCCGGTGGCAGTGCGGTCTAAGGCATGGGTGTGCAGGCGCTTGACTGTTGGGACTGCGGGTTCGAAACACGCTGAGGGCATGAACGTTCGTCTCTTAAGTCTGTTGTGCGTTGTGTAAGTAGCAACCTCTACGACGAGCTGATCACTTGTCCAGAGATGTCCAACCCGGTGATTATGTCTAATTGTGTGCGATCTAGAAAGCTCGGTAATGAGATGGCCTGGGCCTGGGGGCCCGCACCTGAGGCCTCTTGTGCTACAGAAAACAATGAAAACCTTCTCAATTCAATACCTTTCTCTGAGTGATCCTTCAGTTTTTTAGGGATAAGAACCTAATTCAGAATTTACTTCTGAATGTGTGGGTTCGTACCAGGTATCTAATAGGGCTGTTCGGAGAAGACGCCGGCTAATCGCAAGGCGTCTGTTTAAAGAGAATGGCAAAGTCTGCCATTTGTAAACACACCAGAATTGTAGCGCCTGTGTTCTGTCATGAACTTAGTGAATGCACACTTCCTGATGATAACTAACTAACTAACTAACTAACTAACTAACTAACTAACTAACTAACTAACTAACTAACTAACTAACTAACTAACTAATTCCATGAAGCAGAGGCCTTTTTGAGAAGCTAACAGTTTCTCAGCTAGTCAAGAAATTCTCCGCATTTTATGGAACCCGGAGGTTCATTACCGCATTCACAAGATCCCGTCACCTGTCCCTATCTGAGGCAGCTCAATCCAGTCCATGCCCCCCATCCCACGTCTCGGAGATCCATTTTAATGTTACCTTCGCACCTACGCCTGGGTCTCCCAAATGGTCGCCTTCCCTCAGGTATCCCCACCAAAATCGTGTATGCACCACTCTTTTCCCCCATACGTGCTACATGCCCCACCCATTTCATTCTTCTCGATTTGATTACCAGAATAATATTTGGTGATGAGTACAGGTCATTAAGTTCCTACTTCCTGATGATGTTATAAAAAAATATAAAACTGACTATTGAAACCAAAACAGAAATAAATGCAAGAATTTTAAATTTAGCTTTGGTTTTTTTTTCACACAGCTCACTATAGATTTTGTCTGTACAATTGATCACATTCTGTAAACCCGTTATAAGATACGCAGAAAAGCTTTAGGGTTTGTAACAACGAAGAGAAGACTGCAAGTCGTGTTTTAGTAAAGATCGAGGAATTCTGGCTCGATGGAAGAGATCATAATATTAAAAATGTGTCTAACAGAAATAGGACATCATGCTGTGTAAATTTAACTGGCTCAAATACGAGGTTTATCCCTTTAAAGACAAAGCGTATCTGTTTTATATAAGACTCAGTGCGTACCGCGCAGTAAACACTCCCCACCTCGGTTGTACAAAACCAGTCTGTTAATGTTTTGTAAACCAGAAATCACCGTTTGTTCTGAAATCCATACAGAACACATAAATGCAATGTGAGCAAAATTTAAAATTTTTTACTGTTAAACGTGGTGGTACGTAAAGTTACCGCTAGGCTTTAAAGTGTTAATTACAAGTGTGGCAAAACTAACGGTACAGTAAGAACAGAAAATTTCTTTATGTGCTTAAAAACTCACTGTATCAGCCCATAACTCTGTGTAGTTTTTCTATCACGACGAGGTAATTTTTTAACATTTGTTTCCAATTAAAAATACGTCACAACTATTCCAGTACGCGTCGTTACGCGGTTGCTTAAAAACTGCCACAAAGGGAGACGGTGTTGCTGGTTCTTTGACGCTTACTCATCGTACCTACGTCACCCGGTTTCATCGAAAACAGAGAGAAGCGTGGGTTTTGGGAACCGCATCATTGATTCTGCAACATCATACGTAGGCAGGCAGTTTAGTACGGGAAAGTCATTAATTCTAAACTCAGCACGTAAACTCCTGCACTTGCACACAGAATTATTTGAGTCTTCGTTTTTTTTTTTTTTTGCGCAGTCTGAAGTTAGATGTCTATTTCCGGGCGCCGTATGAGTGACTAATGACTTATGACTTCTGACAGTGACTTGAAGAACCAGAAGGTTCATCATCACGTCAAGACATCGCCAATGTTTACAAACCACAGCCAAAGGAATCCAATCCAGAAATTTTCAACAAATATTATACAGGATGATTCAGGAAGAAAAGTCAATATTTTGGGAGCTGTTAGTATCGGTCATTATAAGAAAAAAGTTCATACGAACATGTGCCTAATTCTGAATGTTTACCGAGATACAGTTGTTTGAATCTCTATGTCTAAATCCGTTAATTTTTGTTTGTGGGCTCCGATGAAGAGCGAAGTTTAGGAAAGAGAGGTGGATACACGAGACGAATTGTTTACTCGCATTTTGGATGCTGCTGCCAGCATAAAGAAACCTGAAGATCAACTCAGATGAACAACACGCCATCTTCGCACACGAGTTGCAAGGTGCACTGAGGTTGACGGTGGAATTTTTCGAAAACTTATTGTGAACTGTAACAAATCTGTCATATCTGTGTAACAGATTTGTCATTTAAACATTAAATTAAAATTAAAGGTAAATTAACAATAAGCAAGTTCCCTTCCTTCATTACCATTCACAACGCTTTTGTATTTGTAGATTCAAAGAGCCCTATCTCGGTAACCATTCAGAATTACACACGTGTTCATATGAATTTTTTTCTCACAATGACCGATACTATCACTTCCCAAAATACTGAACTTTCTTCCTCAATCACCCTGTATAGCATGCATAGGCTGCTGGAAATTCCTGTAGAATTTCATTAGGAAAAACGATAAGTAAAAAAGGACGCTGGTATGATTCAGACGTCCATGGAAGAATTATAATTAATTGTGTCCTAAAGAAAGAAGGAGTGAGCATATGGAGTGGATGAGTTTGCCACGGATAGGAACGAGTGAAACTAAAGTATCTTGGGTATCTGAACAACCTTTACACTTTAAACGCGTATTGTACGTCACAGAGTATATGTAAAGTTGTCCCAGTGCGCGCCATGATGGCATATGGGAGACAGCAGACACTGTACGTCACAGAGTATACGTAAAGTTGTCCCAGTGCGCGCCATGAAGGCATATGGGAGACAGCAGACACTGTACGTCACAGAGGACACGTAAAGTTGTCCCAGTGCGTGCCATGAAGGCATATGGAAGACAGCAGACACTGTACGTCACAGAGTACACGTAAAGTTGTCCCAGTGCGCGCCATGAAGGCATATGGAAGACAGCAAGTACTGTACGTCACAGAGTACACGTAACGTTATCCCAGCGCGTGACATGAAGGCGTATGGGACACAGCAGGTATAACTCCACAACCAAACAGTTTTACCTCCGGGAAAAACCTCCGGTACTCCGAAGAGTGTCTGAGTGGAGCCCCAGAGAGGGTTTGGACATTTTGAATAAAAAAAGTGTCTTGCATCTGCGAGAAACCGAATTGATTGCTTCGACACGATGCCCGTAGCATTTTCTCCAGACCGACTTCTTTATCCCTGCTTCAAACATAATCATAAATAAGCAAAACAGTGCAGTTATGCATTAGTGGCGAGGAATACAGACATTGAACCCAGCAATGTGTTATCACACAGCCATTATTGACACAATGCGTATACGCACAGTAACACATCCGTCGAATATTGGAACCACGCAGTTCATTGTACAGCTTTTCAGCTTACAGACTTGGCCGTCCTCAGAACCCCAAGGCGATACACCTGTCACTTCCGCTTTCGCGAAACTTACTTGTCGACGGCTCCACGGCCATATCGTTAATCATTTGTAACTTGAACACATCATTAAAGAGACAGGCAGAAACAACACCTCACAGGCAACGTTCATGGGCGTATTCATTATGTTTTATTGGAAACATTACTCCACTTCATAGCGGAAATCACTAGGACAACGGATGCCGGGTGTAGGTGTGGCCAATTTGGTTGCCATGGTATTTATAGCAAACTGGCCGATATGCACCTTCTCAGGCATTGCACTATTTCACTAGCGTCCTAAACTGTGGGGCACGCGATGGCGCAGTTGGTTGAGGCACTGCGCTAGAAACCGGAAGGTTGCGGGTTCGATTCCCGATGGTGTCATTGGAATTTTTCATTGACATAATCCTGTCGGTCGCACTATGACCCTGGGGTAGACTCAGCCTCTAACAGAAATGAGTACCAGGAATATTTCCTGGAGGGGTAAAGGCGGCCGGTGCGTATGGCTGACAACCTGCCACCTTCTTGTGCCGATTGTCTAGAAATCTGGGAGCTTCAACCTCCTGGAACCCTAAGGGCCTCTCCAGGCCTGTAATGGGACTGCTTTACCTTTTACCTAAACTGTATCCAGTCACTTGTATACTTAGTACCAGGAAGTTTTAACTCCCGAAACTTTAAGACTGGAGTAATCCACATCTGAATTTATGGGTGCAAAACAAAGCTCACACACAAAGCCAATTACGTTTCACAGACTAATGACATGTTTGGGAAATCGATGATTTTTCATTTCCTCTTTTGTTGTTGTAATAAGACAAAGTGGGGTTAGAAGGTGGATAAGACAACGTTGTGGGTTAACTGGTAAATTTCTTTCAGCAAGGCAGAGTCATTTCGTGCAAACTGCTGTTGCCGTCTGTTGCTGGGTGTTTATCCAAGCTTGGGTATATTTACCTCAGTCTATGTCATGAGACACATCTCCCAGGGAACATTTACGTGTGACATCACAACTCATACGAATTACGAACTTTTATTTTATTAGAAAAATTCAAGTTGGTACAAGAAATTCACACTATCACTCACTGTTTATTGGCATGAGTATCCGGCATTCACAATTACATGTTGTGGTACCCAATAATCTATTATGCGTCACTGCACACTGGAAATGGTCACATCAGGTGGAAAACGCGTGATCGGATTTGTATCTATTACGCAGCACGCACTGGACTTTACCGACCAGCAAGAATTACGGAAAACAACTCCTCGCGTCCTCTCGCGCCCTGGATTCTATCGCTCGCACAAGAAAATTCCCACCAATTTAGAAATGTTTTTTATTGGCTACTATATTGACAGTACGGTTCCCATTGGCCCAGTGCATGTAATAAGTCACTTCTCTGATTGGGTGACAATGTCACTAATTACTACAGTCCTTGGGCTTGGTCGTGAAGACCCCAGGACTTCCTTGTTACGACCAAGCAAAGGCGTGGTAGCGTCATCCACTTTTCTGGACGAATTATTGCTGTACTCAGCTGTCGAGTTCTAAAATTTTGGGTCAAAGCATTCCAGATTACTTGTTAGTCCTGACAGCTGACAAATTACTTCCTGCCCTTTGCGTGGTAGAGCTATCCTCTACATAACCAGGCCTCCCTTAACTAACCCCTTGTAGCCAATGTCACAATTTACTTTCTAATTTAACCTTTTAAAGCGTAGCGGTAACTTTACGTACCACCAGGTTTAACATTAAAAAATTCTACGTGGTACCCACATTGCGTTTATGTGTTTTGTACGGATCTCGGAACAAACAGCAACTTTTGCCTTATAAAACATTAAGAGACTGGTTTTTATAACCGAAGTGGAGAGTGTTTACAGCGCGGTACGCACTGAGTCCTTATATAAAACAGATAAACTTCGTCTTTAAAGGGTTAAAATAACACGCTCCTTTCCTACTAATTTACACACTCAGCGCATCTATTGTCAACTCACAACGCCCGCCTGGATTCAAACACAAAACCAACGGTCACATTACTGAGGAGACATACCACCTAGCAAATGCACCCCCATGCTGGTCACGACAGTCAGATTCTGGGCAGACTTCCAACCACTGCAATGACTACAGACGCACTCCTGCGGTAAATACGGTGGCAACCAATTATCCAACCAAGCTTACGCTAGAAAGACTGTTTGCGTCGATTAATAATTAGTGAGTTAAATTCCAGATGGCAGACAGGAGAGGCACATGCAGGGTTTTGGTTGGGAAAGCTGAGAGAGACACTTGAAACACCTAGGCGGAGATGGAAGATAATATTAAAATTAACCTTCAACGAGTGGTATGTGGCATGGACTGATCTGGCTGAAGATTGGGATAGGTGAAGGGCTCTTGTGAACACGGTAATGAACTTTTGACCCTATAAAATGGGGAGAATGTCTTGACTAGCTGAAGCCCTTTTAGTTTCTCAAGAAGGATTCTGCCCGATGGAGTTAATCTCCAGACGCGAGTGGACGCCGTGAGTAGGTTTTCATGTAAAATATCCATTACGTTTGTCCAATCTGATCCAAACTAGACTGAATCGACAGATCTGCATAAAGTTAAAGAAGCTTCCAGTACCATACTTTGCAAGGTACGAATATATAGAAAAGACCGCCCTTGATGTGTCCAAACCAGAAGCACTACAATTCGCGTAAGCTGCACACATTTCTGTCAGTCACTCAACAGAGTGCCTCTGTAATTAACAAGTTAACTGTGAAGTTCTGTACCGAACAAAATCTCTCGACAAAAACAGTGGGGGTTTCGAGGAATTATTCTGTAAATTTACCGCAAGATTCCATTAAAATCACGACACCGCCCCTCAAAACTCTAGGATGATTTTCTCATCTACAATGAACCCATTCAAATTATGAACTGCATGGACATTATACGGGTTTTAATGTGTTTCTGTGCCTATGTGTTTTATTCGTTGGGGTGGTTTACCCAAATGAACTGGCGAAGAGAAACAACAACCTAGGTTGACGCTAAATTGTTCTCTAGTTTGTAGATTAGAAGCACTTACAGAAATTTGCTTGTTCTAGACACTTGGTGTTGGTGCTTTTGGGGTTGGCTGATCAAAGTCACTATCATGCTAAGCAAACATGTCAGATTATCCTGATTTATAACCCCCCCCACCCTCCTAGTTAAGGGACTGCTTGGGGAAGTTAGTAATTATACACACAGCTGATCACGAAAATCCGGGCGTTTAAGCAGCTTGAAAGTTCATCTTTTTTTGATTAAAAGTCTGTTAATTACATCATATTCTCAAGCAGTTGCATTTACCACGTCTTAATGCCTTTCGATACCGCTGTTGAAGATCAATTTAATTATTATTAACCCCACACCTGCGTTAGTCTTCCAACAGGTATGCTCTCTGTATCTTCCCATCAAAACCTGTAACTAATTCATAATGTTCCTCACGCGTACTACATATTCCGCCCATCTTAATTCTTTAATTAAATTAACCTAGTCATATTAGGTGGAGAGTCAACTATGAATGTTCCCATTGAATTAAGAAGTTTTCCTTTTTTTTCTGTACCGCAAAAGGCCTCTAGGCCTAGGTTTCCTCTTTATTGAGCTTTCTAGATCACACTCAGTCACACACACACACGCCCACACACACACACACACACACACACACACACACACAATTAGACACACACCCGGTACGACTCCTCTGGACGAGTGATCAGCCCGTCGCAGACGCCGCTACCTACACAACACGTAACAAACACAAGACAGGAACATCCATGTCCTCAGCGGGATTCGAACCCGCGATCCCAGCAAATAAGCGGCGGCAGACCGGCGCCTTAGTCCGCACGGCCACCGGATTAGCATTTTAACAACACAGTGAGTGAGACATTTTATTATATTTAAGGTTTCCACGAGACTGTGACTATGAAGAACGCTTGTGCCATGTGACACAGTGTAGTTTAGTAGATGGGTACCGACGTTTTAGACGAACCTTCTGCCTCCATCATGAAGGCATTGAAGCAAATGGTTCCTCTGAAACGTGGCTACCCATCCAGTCGATTACACGATGTGTTATTCTAGATAACAGGAAACTTTAAGAAACATATCTATCATTAAGCCCAGTAACTATAAATTTTTTCTATATAGTAAGTACTTAACAAGGCCGTGCCATGGCTCAGGCGGTTAGTCGCCGGCCTCCCACCGCGGAGGCCCGGGTTCGATCCCGGGTCAGTCCATGTGGGATTTGTGGTGGACAAAGTGACACCGGGACAGGTTTTTCCCTGAGTACTTCGGTTTTCCCATGTCAATTTAATTCCACTGGTGTTCCATTACTAGGAAAGGGACAAAAAATAATCATCCTTATCACCTTCATCATAGGGTTGCACAAGAAGCCTCAAGGCTTCTGCGGGGCCTTTCACCAATAAAAAAAAGTACTTAACAAGACACAAGTGAAATTAAGTCTTCACTTTGTCCAATGCAGTTCAGTACCTTTAGCAAGACGAGCAGTTATACAAGTATACACGTAACAAATCAATCCCATTGAGGTTTGAATTTCTCCCGGCGATGACTATGGCTTCTGACGCCGTGAAATGTGGTAGAAATACAGCCTTCTGGGATTAAATCGCTGCCTCAATTTTCACAATAAAATTACAACACATAGTAAATTTATCAAAGAACAGACATACTAACTTTTTAAAGCCTAGCGGTAACTTTACATACCACCAGGTTTAACATTAAAAAATTCTACGTGGTGCCCACATTGCGTTTATGTGTTTTGTGTGGATCTCAGAACAAACAGCAACTTTTGCCTTAGAAAACACTAAGAGACTGGTTTTTATAACCGAAGTGGAGAGTGTTTACTGCGCGGTACGCACTGAGTCCTTATATAAAACTGATACGCCTCGTCTTTAAAGGGTTAAACAAATGACTCCATAGAATCTATTCTGAAGATGGAGTCATCATGTTCTGTCGAAACGTCGGTAAATCTCTACAAAGCTACACAAACTGGCATCCTAGAATGCGGCGACCTTAACGGCCAATGAGGCACAAGAATTACCAAAGAAGGGACTTCAATAATCTACGCACTGCCCTTTTTGTTTCATTTATTTAGTCGTTTTGAGTCACCCGCGCCTAGACCTTCAGGTGTTCTGGTCTTGAATCGTTTCGCTGAAACGTGGTTAAGTGTCCCGCTGCGTCTGCATATCACCACACCGAGCTACATCTATTTTCTCTTGTGACAGTAACTTGAAGCTATCCCCCTGTAACAATGAGTGTAATTAAATTCAAAATTACAGTCCTCTGCTTTGTCGTTAGTTTCTATTCCCCATAATTCCCAGCGGTTCATTACGTCACACAGGACACTAACCTGCCTACTGGTAGTTCGAACTGCCCTGTAGCATACGGGGTCACTCCAATCTTCCTCTGTTCATTAGTCTATATAGGGCGCTAACTCAACTACTGTCTGTAGGAATTACCCTGTCGCATACAGGTCTATCCACTGCTACCAACGCAAGACCACAAAGTTCTAGCCTTCACCCTGAGACACGACAGTCCCGTTCGACAGTGCAGTACGACTGACAGTACATGGAGTGTCACGTTCTTGTCAGGAGCTGCAAAATGTGCTTCTGTTCTGGGAACATAGTCCACACCAGCGATCACGGTAAAGGCACGGGGCGGTCATGAAACGATGTATTCAAATACAGGTAGAGAACATTTACCCTGACCGTGAGCGTACCGCGTGCGTACCGTGAGCGTACAGTCAGCACACTGTGAGCGTACCGAGTGCTTACCGTCAGCATACTGTGAGTGTACCGTGTGCTTACCGTCAGCATACTGTGAGCGTACCGTGTGCTTACTGTCAGCATACTGTGAGCGTACCGTGTGCTTACTGTCAGCATACTGTGAGCGTACCGTGTGCGTACGGCGACCGTACCTGTAGCTGAAATCGGGCTTAACTAACAGTGACAGCTGAACTGCAAGGTTAAGCAACGCTAACACTAAAATCCGTGATTGGTCACGGTCCTAAATCAGACACATCCGTGCCCGATCTTCGTACTACACTGCCATAAAATCGGTCTTAATGTTATCTCTCTTCCTTTGGAGCAGATGTCCTCCAGCGTCTTTCCAAACCAAACGTCTAGGATAAAAAATTTAAGTTTTCCCTCCTTTACTTCCATATTTCCCGTTTCCTATCGCAAGCCCGAACAAATACGGGGAAACGAAATTGCCCGCACTTTCGGAATTTTCATCATCATCATCATCATCCCCTTTATGCAGGGTATTCACACTTATGTACCTGAAACAAACCATGTTTCTAGGGTATACAGTGCCACAGCTATTCTGCGCGTACTGTTAGTGGTGCATATAGCGCTGTCTGCAATATTAAACTCTTTTGTGCTTCTACATTAGCACTTCCCTCTGTGTGTGTGCTGTGCCCAGTACAGCTGTTTTCTGCAGTTCCTTGATATCGTGCTTTCCCGGTACGCTGCTCAAGTATTTTCTGAAGGATTTTGAAATGGTTCCAGTTGCCCCTATTATAACTGGCGTCACCTGTGTTTTTACATTCCACATGCGCTGTATTTCTGTTATAAGGTCTTTATATTTTAGAATCCTCTCGGCTTCTTTCTTTATCACATTTCTGTCTCCCGGGATTGCTACATCAATTAGAACACATGTTCCTTTTTCATTATCCTGGATTATGATGTCCGGTTTACTGTTGGGGGTGGTTCCGTCGGTTTGCACTTGCTGATTCCATAATAATAATAATATCATCCTCATTATTTTTATTGAGCACAACCCATGTTTTCTTGTGACTGCCCTCCGATTAACCCTGGGCTGTCACAGTGGTGGCCCCCTGTCTATTCAGTATATGTATTATTTACAAATCTTTCACCTCATTAACCTTTTAAAGCCTAGCGGTAAATTTACGTACCACCAGGTTTAACATTAAAAAATTCTACGTGGTGCCCACATTGCGTTTATGTGTTTTGTACGGATCTCAGAACAAATAGCAACTTTTGCCTTATAAAACATCAAGAGACTGTTTTTTATAACCGAAGTGGAGTGTTTACAGCGCGGTACGCACTGAGTCCTTATATAAAACAGATAAGCTTCGTCTTTAAAGGGTTAAAGTATTTACATTTACCTTTCCTTTTCTTCGCAAATATTTTAAAACACCGTTCGCGGTCAGCCCCGTGTTCACGTACATTACATGAGTATTCAAGAAAAATACCCGGAATGGACAACTTTAAAATACCTGAGTATTATTCTTACACTCTACAGGCAACAAGCACGAGCCGCGATGTGGCTTCCCCCGGTATTTGGTATACCTAACTGAAACGGTAGGGCTGTCCCTGTCCTTACTTAAAAACTTGAGGAAAAGGAAGGTGAATCTCCACATACTCTTGAACTCGACACTAGACGAAGAGTGGACTAACGAGTGTTCTGTGCACCCCAGTCGAGCGTCAAGGAAGAATTAAAACGAACTAATTAACACAGTTATAAAAGTGGTTACATAAAAGAGACGCGAGGCGTAAATGTCACACCATTAGCCTAGGTGCACGATTTTCGATAGGATTTTAATGGACTTAAATTAAATTTGATACAGGTGAAATTTCCTGGTAAATGTAATTTCAGTCAGTACCGGTTCACTACTTCATATGAATCTCAAACCCGAAGTCTATCGAATTATTCTAACACAATTCTCAGAATAAAAGTTCTGTTACAAAAACCGGATCCCACTAACCGTGTCAAGTCAAGTATTTACCAAATATGCCATCTGATTCAACACTAAGAATACCCGCATTTTGTCCATAAAGTGTATTTGTGTTTCTTATAATTCCCTCTATGCACAGCGATTACTAGAACATTAACGGATCAGTAGTTCTAACGCATATTGTGTGTTTACTGTGAGGTACAAACTGACATTTTATATAAATATTGGCGGGTTTATTTCTTGAAAAAAAAATTGTACTTAAAAGAGTTGAGTGACCTCAATACCTTTCAGTGAGTGTATATTTTACGAAACAGGAAACTTATATTAAAGTCAGCGTCCCTCACATCTATAGAATTTCGCAGAAAGCATGTTGGTTATCACTGACGCAATTAACCTTTTAAAGACGAAGCGTATCTGTTTTATATAAGGACTCAGTGCGTACCGCGCTGTAAACACTCTCCACCTCGGTTATAAAAACCGGTCTCTTAAAGTTTTATAAGGCAAAAGTTGCTGTTTGTTCTGAGATCCGTACAAAACACATAAACGCAATGTGGGCACCACGTAGAATTTTTTAATGTTAAACCTGATGGTACGTAAAGTTACCGCTGGACTTTAAAAGGTTAAATTAAAACTTACAGATGTAGAGTGAATATTGGTCACTTGATGTGCAAAGCTTGTTTCATGAAAGCGCTTTAATTGTCTGAAAGTTAATTAGTAGGGTACAGAATGCTGACATGTTAAGTCAGGTAAACGTATTTATTTATTTAAAAAGGTAAATAAAGCACATTATAAATGTACTGGTATAAGGTAGCCTATGTGTCATATTTTTTCCCCACTTTTGTTCTTGCGCTCCGCTAATGCATGGTGAATTACATATCAGATGATTGCAGAAACACGATATGCCTATATTTAAACTGTAAGTTCTTTTGATCTTACTTTTAATGCAAATTGCCACATATCGACAAAACCCGATAACAAATCTCCAATATATAACATTTTATGAATACCCATTCAGAGCCTATCGAGGTGTTGCTTTGACGAAAAGACAGACGGACAGTTACATAAATTCTCGTCGCAAAAGCTATAAAAATTGGAGGCAAATCAGGACAAAACTTTCTGTTTTATTGGAGACACTTTGTCTGCCGTCATAATTTATAGAGGTAGGATGCAGGCAGCAGGTTCCTTCGATACGACGGTGATTATCCGACCACTAATTAAATGGGATACGTTAATCACTATAGACTCAGCACGAAGCGGACAGCTGGGAATAGATTTCTGATACACGCAGTAAACACTGCAGACTGCCTCGAGGTTAAACAGGATTTTCTATTAAACGTACAGGGTTCCCCTTCCCGAAAGAGGAAAATTTTCTTGGATACGTGAAACAGAAATTCCCACAGAAAATATTAAAGACTACGCGCAAACAGGGCAAGAAGAGTTACCATATTTCCCCTCCAGTAAGTCGCCACTGAGGCGCACGCTATAGTTGAGAAGGTACAGCGGAACCCGTTTATGACGATATCGGTTTATATGACACCTTGTCCAAAACGTCAGCTATTCTGTGGTACCAATTAATTCCTTCCCGTTAACCAGAACATTATACTCCTCGGTTATAACAACACTCGTTTATAGCGACACAAAATATTCAGACGCCATAACCGAGTTCGACTGTGTATATGTGTGTGTGTCTATATATATATATACATACATAATACATACATACACACATACATACATACATACATACATACACACACATACATACATAATACATACACACACACACACACACACACACACACACACACACACACAGTGTTACAGTCTCACCAACCTGGCAGTTAAACTTCAAACACAAAGTAGCAGAGTTTCATGCAATAAAACATTGTTTTAGCACTTTCTTTTAGTTCTTGCGTTATGCAGATTAGCTTACAGGTACAAACAGATGCATGTAATGACAGCAGTGGAATATGCATGCTTCGGTATTACAGTGTTCATCTTTATAGAAAAATTCCCTAGATAGCAGCACTGCATAATGCATGTTGTTTTTCTATTAAGTTTAGCGTTGCAGTGTGAATATCTTCGACAAAGGCGGAGTCACCATAGTGAGTAGGTCACGGGTTCGACGACCGAGGGACGATGTTTCGACTTCCGACAGGGAACATGAATTTTGCCTTTCTCCAAAACCACCACACCGAATTTGCTGCCTATCCAGCGTCCATTCAATGGGTACCAGGGGCTCTTTACCATGAGATAAAGCGGTCAAGGAATCAAGCTGACCACACTGACCTCCATCTAGCACGGAGGGTGGGAATGAGTGGAGCTATACCTCCGTTCGTCCATTTGTCTTCATGATGTGCACAGAGACAACTTTACTTTTAGTATCTTAGTGTATATAACATTATCTTTCTACGGCGTTTCCAATCAATGAGGTCAGGTATTTCTCAGGGTTTGTTTTTTAATGATTTTCCACTAAAACATCAAAGGGCTTTACATGTTAATGATCCTAGAACAAAGCCTTGGGGATCTGTGTCTACTTCTATTCTTCGTTTACTAACATTTCATGCAAAATCTATTAAAATTCAGACTCGCCAGACAAGACAGTCTTAGGGAAGCTGAAAAAGACTTGATTAAAACAATGAAGAAATTCAGCGGTGTTATTAGCAAAAAGTATTAAACGCTCCATTAAAACTAACCTACCCTTATAATTAATTATTCAAGTTATGTTTACGTAAAAGCAAAACAATTACTCAGTGTTCCTGCAGACGTCTAACGAGTGGCTGCATACTATTTTTGCTGTGCGGTGCTGCCTTCTAAAAACCTTATTACAAATTTCAAACACGAAATATAGAGAGAAAGTACGTATAAAAACACGCAGTATAAAGAGGCTGGCGTTAACAGTGGGTGCAGATAACAGGGGCAGGCCTGTATTCCGACTTACGTGATTCCAGTTCTAATAAATTTCGCGGTCATAAAATTTGGTAGGATTCTTAATGTACTGTTTTCTTTAGCTAAGCTACAAGCCGGAAGGTCGCGGGTTCGATTTCTGATGGTGTTATTGAAATTTTCATTGACATAATCCTTCCGGTCGCACTATGGCCCTGGGGTAGACTCAGCTTCTAACAGAAATGAGTACCAGGAATATTTCCTGGGGGGGTAAAGGCGGTCGGTGCGTAGGGTTGACAACCTTACCACCTTCATGCGCTGAATGTCTTGTAATCTGGGAGACTCAACCTCCTGGAGTCCCCAGGACCTCTTCAGGCCTGTACAGGGATTGCTTTACCTTTTTTAGTGAAGACCAAAATATAAGGGCGTAATGTGTCTGCAAAGAGGACAGGTAAGAGTGTGACATTTATAACATTAAATTAAGTTTAATGGCGTATTTTCAATGTAAGTTTTAAGGGCAGTGATATAAACCATAACAACAACGTTGAGTCATGCAATTTCCGCCTGTGCGATCGTTTCTAGGAACACAATTACCGCCTAAGTCACAGGAGAGAGGCACGGTGACTAAGTTTGAGGGTCAGAATGTTTGCATGCACACGGTTACTCCATCTCCGACATAGAGGGGAAACTCAAGAGAATACAGGGCGTTCTTTTGTCAATCGATGCAATATAACGACGGATCTTAAATAAATACAGTAGGTAAACGACAGTGTTGGCTTTAGTCAACTACCTCAGGATAGATTCTTCAGGCAGGCTTTTGTGTACATGGTAATGAACCTCTGAGTTCTACAACAGACGGAGAAAATCTTCATCAGTTGACCAACTATCAGCTTCTCAAGAAGGACTCTGCTTCACGAAGTTATCTCGTAAAATTTTATAAAGGCATATAGAGGTGTTGAGGTACAGCTCCACTCATTCTTAATCTCGGCGCTAAATTGACGGGAGTTTTCAACTTCACGCTCCAGCCGCTGTATCCCCGGAAATGAACCCAGGTACCCACTAACAGGAGACTGGGTGAATCCCATATCAGGTCCAGACTTCTGAACAGGAGAAACATCTCTTGCTCGCGACGGATCACCAGCCTGTAGCCTAGTCAATATATCTACTGAGCTACGCCGGATCTTGACAAAATTTAGAAGCTGTTATATACAGAATTTGAGATTAAAATTAAATTTTCGCTCCTAGCATGTTTGTAAATGAATCAGTGATGAGAATTACCTCCGTTCTTGCCTACATAATTTTCATTTTGTTCACGGAAGGGCACCAAGGACAGCATAGTATAATAAACATTTCAACAACGCTGTTACTAACGCAACACTAAATACAATCTTAACTTTGCACTTGCCTGTACCAACAACACCACAACGATTATAAAACGAACAGCCTTTCCTCTGCCTTCCTTTCACAACAGGGGTATACAAATACAAATCTATTACAGACAAGTGTCAACGTGGTAAAAACATGTGTTAAATACTTCCATGGGTCACATGTTTGACATCAGAAAAGGTGTTTATTCTAATCGGTTGATTCATTAAGCTCATGGCTGACTTTGAAGAAGATGCCTCAACTGCAGAAGTCATTTAACCCTTTAAAGCCCCTGCGGTAACTATATGGACATTACGTACTCCTTAACAAACATAATTCACACGTGATCAAACGAAGTGGCTGAGACCGGTCGGGTGCATTGCACATACGAGTACGGAGGAAAAGAGAAATGCATACAGGATTTTGGTGGGGAATCATAAGGGAAAGAGACTATGTGGAAGACTCAGGCACAGGCGAAAAAAAAAAATTAACTAACTAACTAACTCCATGGAGCAGAGGCATTCTTGAGAAGCTAACAGTTTCTCAGCTAGTCAAGAAATTCCCCGTACTTTATGGAACCTGGAGGTTCATTACCGCATTCACACCAGCCCGCCACCTGTCCCTATCCTGAGCCAGCTCAATCCAGTCCATGCCCCCTTCCCACTTCTTGAAAATCCATTTTAACATTATCCTCTCTTCTACGCCTGGGTCTCCCAAGTGGTAACCTTCCCTCAGGTCTCCCCACCAAAATCCTGTATGCACCCCTCTTTTCCCCATACGTGCTACATGCCCCACCCATCTCATTCTTCTTGATTTCATTACCCAAATAATATTTGGTGATGAGTACAGGAGGACATTAAGTTCCTCGTTATGGAGTCTTCTCCACTCCCCTGTTTATTAAAATTAATCCTAAGAAAATAGGATTACAATGCAGACTGAAATCAGTTGGCTTAGAACAGGGACCAGAAGCGGGACCTTATGAACATGGTAATAAATTCTATGAAATGCGTGGGAGATCCAAACTAGCTGAGGATCTATTAATTTCTCAAGAAAGATTATATTCCATGGAATTATTGTAATATTTACGGAATGATATGCTTATAGTTAGCAGAGGAGTGCTCTTCACCGTTGCGTTTCCTAAACAGTTTCTTACTATCCGTCTGTCTTCAAGTTAACCCTTTACAGACGAAGCGTATATGTTTTATATAAGGACTCAGTCCGTACCGCGCTGTAAACACTCTCCACTTCGGTTATAAAAACCAGTCTCTTAATGTTTTATAAGCCAAAGTTGCTGTTTGTTCTGAGATCCGTACAAAACACATAAACGCAATGTGGGCACCACGTAGAAGTTTTTAATGTTAAACCTAGTAGTACGTAAAGTTACCGCTAGGCTTTAAAAGGTTAACAATACAATGAGAACTAAGGCACGAAACTTCGCTTTGTTAAAAGCTACTGTATATATAGATGGTTGAAATGTTCTCTCTAGTATTTCCTATCCGCTATATAAAAGACAGCATTTATAATAAAGTACGATATATCTAATATTTTCTGAGAATTTCGTATCTACTTACGGGGTGATTATTGGACGAAGGAAGAACATGGCTGTAATTGACAAAGCCAACAAATGGATGAGGTAGAATTTCGCACCCACACTTACTCTCGTTTCAAGGGTTATGCGTAGGTGGACATTATCCTGGCTTCCAGCTCTGGAGAAACGCCCCACCGCTGACAACAGTGAGTGATTGCAACAGGCTTCAGCAAATGTGTGAAACACTGATATATCAGTCGTGGCAGATACATAGAAAATCATGCAATATAACTACAGTTGTTTGTAATATGATATTCGTATCAAGGCTGAATCTTACGCCGTAAGCTGTTGGTGAGAAATAATATCCACTTAATATTTGCATTTATTGAAATATTCAGTGATACTGTAGAGTGGCTACAGAAATACTGGGTCCATCATACTAACACACACACACACACACACATACACACACACCTTTTAACACTTTAAAGACGAAACGTGTCTGTTTTTATAAGCATTCAGTGCATACCGAAGAGGAAACACTCCACTTTGGTTAAACAAAACAAGATTGTTAATGTTGTTTAAGGTAAAAGTTTCTGTTTGTTCTGAGATCCGTACAAAACACATAAACGCAATGTGGGCACCACGTAGAATTTTTTAATGTTAAACCTGGCGGTACGTAAAGTAAGTAAGTAATTAAGTAAGTAAGTAAGTAACGAACGAACGAACGAACTAACTGACTAACTAACACCATGGAGCAGAGGCCTTCTTGAGAAGCTAACACTTTTCAGCTAGTCAAGAAATTCCCCGCATTTTATGGAACCCGGAGGTTCATTACAGCATTCACAAGAGCCCGCTACCTGTCCTTATCACGTAAAGTAACTACTAGGCTTTAAACGGTTAAGTTAATGCCACATGGTGAGTTTGCGTGCGTCCTGCTGGTGTCTGGGTTCAGTTGTGTGGTAAGCACAGCCCAAAGTGCGTACTTCACGCGAGGAAAATTGCCCACAATTGTAGCTTTGGCCGTGCTGTGCCCTTGAAAAGATATAAACAGCCGTGTTTAAACCGTTGTAACATTAGCGTTCATCTACATTACAGTTACCCACGAAGTTACGCCGTAAGTGGTTCAGAGACGTTAATCGAGATGACGTAAGTTGAGACACATTTTCCCATAAAAGCGAAGTTAAAATGGGGAGGACAGTGATTCCAGACAATTTGTTTTGACCTGGAAAAAAAGATATATTCATAATCATGAAAAATTTACAAAAAAAATACGAAATGACAAACAACTGAAAGTTTGAAGACGAGACACTTCCTCTTGAAATGTAGGCGGATCAAGTGGGTCATCACCTCCAGTATCCAGCAACAGAGGTGACGATGCATGAGTCCCTGAAGGTACCTTGGAGAAATCAAACACTGAAGTCTGGCGAGACAAAAACTTCTTATTTTTGAGGATATCCACATATTAACCTTTTAAAGCCTAGCGGTAACTTTACGTACCACCAGGTTTAACATTAAAAAATTCTACGTGGTGCCCACATTGCGTTTATGTGTTTTGTACGGATCTCAGAACAAACAGCAACTTTTGCCTTATAAAACATTAAGAGACTGGTTTTTATAACCGAAGTGGAGAGTGTTTACAGCGCGGTACGCACTGAGTCCTTATATAAAACAGATACGCTTCGTCTTTAAAGGGTTAATTAAGCTTGGTGG
This sequence comes from Coptotermes formosanus, assembly GCA_013340265.1. NCBI lineage: Eukaryota > Metazoa > Arthropoda > Insecta > Blattodea > Rhinotermitidae > Coptotermes > Coptotermes formosanus. The sequence continues at coordinate 42,536 of BLKM01012068.1, read as the reverse complement.
ATAGTCCCTATATAACAACTCACCCACCTGATATCT
>BLKM01012068.1:0-37500 GCA_013340265.1 Coptotermes formosanus | reverse complement strand
TTAGATTGAGGTCGGAGTGGGATTCGGTACGTTTTTACCGACTCCGACTCTGACTCCGACTCCATCTAAAACTCCTTCCGACTCCGACTCCACCTAAAATTCCTTCCGCCTCCCGACTCCACCTAAAATTCCTTCCGACTCCCGATTTCACCTAAAATTCCTTCCCATTCCGACTCCACCTAAAATTCCTTCCGACACCCGACTCCACCTAAAATTCCTTCCCATTCCGACTCCACCTAAAATTCCTTCCGACTCCGACTCCACCTAAAATTCCTTCCGACTCCGACTCCACAGCCCCGCATTTTACATACTTGAGGAACTGACAGTCTTGGAAAAGCGATTTAATTAAGGGCTCGCTCTGTTGACCAGTAAGGTAACCAGCAAATGTAATTAGAAACACAAATACTTTGGAAATTGATTTTGCGAAGGGAGACACAAATACTAAAATAAACACAGCGTACAAGAAATTCTAATCCTAAAGCAATCAACATGGATAATAATAAGCATTGCTTACTTACAGAATAAATGTCAGATAAATGTGGCGGTGATAAAGAGTACAACTCAAAAATAATAACACCATATTTACCCAAATGATAAGACAACCCCCCCCCGCTTCAAAATCTTCAATTTACAACAAAATACCCATACAGAACATATTTAACCTTTTAAAGCCTAGCGGTAACTTTACATACCACCAGGTTTAACATTAAAAAATTCTACGTGGTGCCCACATTGCGTTTATGTGTTTTGTACGGATCTCAGAACAAACAGCAACTTTTGCCTTATAAAACATTAAGAGACTGGTTTTTATAACCGAAGTAGAGAGTGTTTACAGCGCGGTACCCACTGAGTCCTTATATGAAACAGATACGCTTCATCTTTAAAGGGTTAACTTACCAGGAAAGTAACAGATGACCCCCCTCCCTGATTTTCCAGATGATGAATTAAAAAACAAATTCTCGTCTTATATCCTCACAAATACGGTACACCCACCCTGCTGCTCTGTAGCTACAGCTGCTTTTCCAATAAGCCGCAATTTCCCAGTAACTATAACGTATAAGATGCAGGGTTGAAAACTGAGGAATCGTGGTTCAGATCCCCGCAGGGCTTCTCCAAACTGTCCGTACCCCCTCTGAAGCTCACGTAGCCTCCTGCTGAACGGATACCGGGGGCCCTTCGCCGCAGCTAAAGCCGCCGAGACAGGAGGCTGACTCCTCCATTTAGTGACGAGGTTAAGAATTAGTGCAGATATACCTCCATTCCCATACGCCTTAATATAGTGCACGGGGATAACTTTACTTTTATCTGTGGACCCGACCAGGGGTGCCACTGTAACTAGCTGCGTGTAATGAAACACAACCCTGCCGCCTGACAGCAGGTTGTAACTGTATTTCAATTACATGTGCCGTATTGTCAACAAATGTTTTGTATGGGTGTGAAACTTGGTCTCTCACACCGAGGGAGGAACAAAGACTGAGGGTGTTCGAGAATAAGGTGCTGAGGATGAATTTAGGCCTAAGAGGGACGGGGTGACAGAGGAGTGGCGAAGACTACATAACGAGGAACTTAATGACCTGTACTCGTCACCAAATATTATCCGGGTAATCAAATCTAGAAGGATAAGATGGGCGGGGCATGAAGCACGTATGAAGGAAAAGAGAGGTGCATACAGGACTTTGGTGGGGAGACCTGAGGGAAGGCGTCCACTTGGGAGACCCAGGCGTAGAGGGCAGCATAACATTAAAATGGATCGTCAAGAAATGGGATGTGAGAATGGACTGGATTGAGCTGGCTCAGGATAGGGACAGGTGGCCAGCTCTTGTGAATGCGGTAATGAACCTTCGGGTTCCATAAGATGCGGGGAATTTATTGACTAGCTGAGCAACTGTCAGCTTCTCAAGAAGGCTTCTGGTCCATGGAGTTAGTTAGTTAGTTAGTTAGTTAGTATTGTAAACAAATCATAAAAACACGCGTGTTGTTAATACTAAAAATTGTCGCCATTAGTCACACCAGTTTCCCTGTAAACTGTTCTGAAAAAACCGGATGTGATATCACACCCATGACACCATATATGATCGATTCATGCGTTATGAAATTTCATTATTTTTAGACGCGAATTTTTCACGGTGGAGACTATGAAGACCTCTCGTTTTTTGGAATGTAACGTCGTGTGATCTGGTAAAAATGTACGGAACATTTTGATTTCCTTGCCTCCATCAGCCTACATAATCTACCCTGATAAATAAAGTATAATCCTGTAAAATGTCGAAAATTTGTACCAAACTACACGGCGTCACATTCAAGACGACATGATTCTTTTCGTTGTGGTTATATAGCAACCATTCCAGAGTCACAGCAACCGAGAAAGTCTGGAGAGGCAAAATAATTTTTGTATTATACATTTCACAGTTACAGCCTAATCGAAAGTAACATTGAGTTAATTTTCTTACTTCCAGGTTCAGTCCGGAGGAAATAACGGAACAACGCCATTTCCGGAAGCAGCAACAGGTAAACGGAAGCCTTACTGTCTTAATCAGAAGTCATCTACTTCAATACAGCAGTACATTTCTCCTCACAGGTTTATAAAACTGTACGTAGACATTCATTGGGACTCTGCTAAGGCACAAACGTCAACACACAGGCTCCAACTGAACAAATGCAGGAACGCAGGCATGTCTTTTGTGAAAAGCAAACCCAGGACCCCAGTGTTCGAGAAATAGAACGCACACACTTGTCAGATCACGTGATCACAACATCGACGTTTAACACTCTAAAAACTCGACTATAAAGGGAAAGTACTTATCTATCCAATGCTGATCGATTACCGATACAGCATTGCTTCTATGGAGCGTTCCCCGTCTTCGACTTATTGTCGTTCTAGTACCAGCAATGTGTAGATGAAAATGAGTATGGAGCATTGGCAGAATGATACAGACAGGGAAAACTCTAGTACTCGCAGAAAAACCTGTCCCATTGTCACTCTAACCGCCACAAATCGCACATGGACTGACCCGGGGTCAAACCCGAGACTCCTTGGTGACAGACCGGCGAATAACCGCCTGAATGTCATGGTACGGCGTAAAGACTGTAATATATATTACGCCAACATATGAGGAGTCATTTCGTACCTCACAGGGAATACAGTGTGCTTCCATCCACAGGACCAATTTGTCAATGTTGTACAGGGAAATAACGGCTTCTTAACGCGGCAAATACACTGAATACATAAATTACGTGGGTTCTATATTGCAGAGATTTTAGTGGTAAACCTAGCGGATCTTATACTGACAACTTGCCGTAATGGTTTGCCTTAATTACATAACCAAATTTTACATACGCTACATACAGGTATATATAAAAGTTAAAGCAATCCCTATACAGGCCTGGACAGGCCCTGAGGGTTCCTGGAGGTTGAGGCTCCCAGATTTCAAGACAGTCGGCACATGAAGGTGGTAAAGTTATCAGCCCTACGTACCGGTCGCCTTTACCGCGCAAGGAAATATACCTAGTACTCATTTCTGTTAGAGGCTGAGTCGACCCCAGGGCCATAGTGCGGCCGGAAGGATTATGTCCATGAAAAATTCCAATAATACCATTGGGGATCGAACCCGCGATCTTCTGGTTTGTAGCGCAGCGCCTCAACGATGTGTACTTATGTTCTAGGGCTATAACACACCCTATAAATATATTTTTGATTATTTTATTTACCTCATATTACGAATCCACAGTTACAAACACAACGGCACTCTATACGGTATAATAAAAAACGGGGTTCTTTTGAATTGGGAAATACGTGGAAGAAATATGTCCTGGTTTTATTCATTACGCATACTACATCGGAAATCGTCTACAGAGACTGCACAAAATCAGAAAAAACCTCAATCAAAAGAGCGAGCCTCAATGACGAGGTTTGAACCCAAACTCTTTAAAAAATACACAGAAGGTCTGACGACCCAACGGCTATACTTGTAACAACAGAGTAACATTAACTAACTAACCAACCAACTAACCAACCAACCAACCAATTAACTAACTAACTCCATGGAGCGAAGGTCTTCTTGAGAAGCTAACAGTTTCTCAGCTGGTCAAGAAATTCCCCGAATTTTATGGAACCCGGAGGTTCATTACCGCATTCACAACAGCCCGCCACCTGCCCCTATCCTGAGCCAGCTCAATCCAGTCCATGCCCCCCATCCCACTTCTTGAAGATTTTGTTGGCTGTTTCGTAACATCGTAATTTTTTACAGTGAGGAGTTGTTACTACCTCGCCCAACCCCCAATCCGGAGGACCACTCCTTGTCGGCTGTCCGCGACTGCTTATTCAATGTATTCGCAGCTACCCTCCATAACTGGAGGCCCTTCCTCCATCCGCAACCCGAGGACGCGCCATGCCGTGGTGACAGGGACCCACTTAACACGGCAGAGTAATATTAAGACAATGAAAACAATACTAAAAATACGAGTATGTAATGTCCCAAGTTATTTAATACGAATATTGTAAGATAACCAAAACAATCTTCTTAAGATACTAGACAATCTCTTTTGTACAGTCTTCCTTGCTTTATTACTTCCTTACTTATTCTGACACTGTGCAATATCCACACCAGAAGCAATGTTCATAGTCACCGCCATACAACCCCAAATCTCGAACAGGCTATCACATCCAGCCTCATCTATCCCAAAAATACACGTTGCTCCATGAACCAACGGTATATATTTTCTAATTTTAAATTTTCATAATATGTTTTGTCATAACAAACTGACTACATGGAGCAGAGACCTTCTTGAGAAGCTAACAGTTTCTCAGCTAGTCAAGAAATCCCCCGCATTTTTGGAACCCGGAGGTTCATTACCGCATTCACAAGAGCCCGCCACCTGTCCCTATCCTGAGCCAGCTCAATCCAGTCCATACCCCCAAACCATTTCTTCAAGGTAGATTTTAATATTATCCTCCCATCTACGCCTGGGTCTCCCAAGTGGTCGCCTTCCATCAGGTCTCCCCATCAAAATCCTGTATGCACCTCTCTTTTCCCCCATGCGTGCTACATGCCCCGCCCATCTCATTCTCTGTTTCTATGACAAAACATCGAGACGATGTTTTGTCATAGAAACAGAACGCGTTTCCCTGTATGTGGTACACACATATATAAACAGAGGCATCATTAAGGGTTGTTTTCAACACATTTTTGTACATTTGCCTAACGCAACATTAAAATTGCTCTCATTTCGTCATGAAGCCGGGCAGTGTACCTGCGCATAACAAACATTGTTTCTGTACCACCTGTAATTGGAAATTATTCTCCGACTGACATCTGTCTATGTTCACTGACTGAAATCTTGTACGTACTCAGCCGTGTTCCTAACCTTGATGCGTTATTTTAACATAATTCGTGTATCTGAAGATAAGACGCGCGTTACACTCCTGCATCGATAGACTACCAGTACTACGTGCAGTTTGTAACAGCGCTAGTATACAATAATGTCAGAACTAAGTGCCACGAAGATGGTATCACATCCAACTACATATTTTCTGACAAGACTAACTAGAAGTACGAATTATTAACCACAATAAAATACTCATGCATTTCTGTTCAAAGATCTCACTAGTACAGATTGCGGACTAAGTAACAGTTACAGGCTATAACAACCATTTCGCACAGTCTTCATATTTGTAGTTGTCAAATAACTATCTAGCTTCGTGGAGTAGAGTCCTTTGCGAGAACCAGATAGTCCTTCACCTATTCAGAAGATGTCCCGCCATTTAAACAAGATTTTCATTTTATGACGCTGCGTAAGCTCGGTAGAGGCGCTGAAGTAATCCAGACGTGCTTAATTTTACAAGGATGTTCGCAGCGACATAATTTGAAAACGCCATAGAACTCGATAAGTTAATATTCTAACAAAATATGCCAATGCAAGCCTTTATGAGTCAGCTGAATCTAATCCACACTCTCCTAACGCCTGCTCTAATATTATCAACTGTTTGGTCTCTCGAACAGTTCTAATCGCTTCGACATTTCAGAAATATTTCTTCTTATCACACGCATGTTAACATGAGCTTCATAATATATGGTGCGTAGCACAAGTCAGTAGTATTTCCCGCTATGGAAAATACTCGTATATTCATTGTTCAGTTCCCTTCTGTGTCTTAGGTTTAAAATTCCATTAAAACTACGCTATAAGGCTGTTCTAACACTTGGTAACGTGTAATTCTTATACTGAGAACTTGTTAATTTTACATTCCACCTCAAAGTTAAAGTTCCTTCCCTTGAGATCTGTCTACCAGCATTCTCGTCTATCCTCCACACCTGAATGCCGCATCTTCTTTCTGAAACCTGAGACACATTACAGCACGGAGCAAGAATCCTCGTCAAGGTTCTGTTACTGTGAGCCTATTATACAGGAACACATATATAATGGTAAACTGTCTACGGTTAACTGACTGCAAAGGTTTATGCTATTCACTCACAGAGGTCGTAGTTACTGTCAATGACTAACAGATGGCTCTAATTCTCAGGCAGCCTCGATATGTACATACTTTCATCTAACTAACTCCATTGAGCAGAGGCCTTCTTGAGAAGCTAACAGTTTCTCAGCTAGTCAACAAATTCCCAGCATTCTATGCAACCCGGAGGTTCATTACCGCATTCACAACAGCCCGCCATCTGTCCCTATCCTCAGCCAGCTCGATCGAGTCCATGCCACCCCATCCCGCTTGAGTCTCCAAAGTGGTCGCCTTCCCTCAGGTCTCACAACCAAAATCCTGTATGCACCTCTCTTTTCCCCCATACATGCTACATGCCCCGCCCATCTCATTCTTCTCGAGTTGATTACCCGAATAATATTTGGTGACGAGTACAGGTCATTAAGTTCCTCGTTATGTAGTGTTCTCAACTCCCCTGTCGCCTCGTCCCTCTTAGGCCCAAATATCCTCCTCAGCACCCTATTCTCGAACACCCTCAGTCTTTGTTCCTCCCTCAGTGTGACAGACCAAGTTTCACACCCATACAAAACAACAGGTAAAATTATAGTTCTGTATACCCTAATCTTTGTGTTTTTGGATAGCAACGTGGAAGACAAAAGATTCTGCACCGAATGATAGCAAGCATTCCCCGACTTCAATCTGCTCTTAATTTCTTCATGAATGGAGTTTCGATTCGTTAGGGTTGCTCCCAAGTATTTTAATTCTTCCACCCTTTCAAAGGATTTGCTATCTATCTTTATGTTGTGATTTCGTCCTGCATTCTCATTTCGAGACACGGCCATGTACTTAGTACATACTTTCATCTACATAAGATTTCTTGCTGATTTTCAATATTATTTTACAAAATGTACAAATATTCTTTATTTATTAATTTCGGGTAGTTGATCGATATCAATATAAAACATCATGCTTTTTTCTTAGTCTCTTTAAATACCGTTATGAAAAGAAGAACTGAATACAGACTACGCGCTGTAGTTGTGTCGTTTCTTTTACGAAGAAGTCGCCAGACAAACCAAGCAGGAGGCGTACAACATTATAGCGGCTTGCAAAAGGAAATACGCAACGCTTGTTCGTTCCATCCAGGAGAACAATCCCTCCTGGCAGTGGATCAGTAGCTGGTTGGCCGGACTGCGTAAAGTCTACGGTAGAACGCCGACAAACTTGTCTACATGTAGAGATAGATACCCTGCAGCCTTTATGTAGACACAGACTCACGAACAATTTCTCTGTCCATATATCCCAACGTAGAAAATGATTTTACTCATACATTATAGGCGATGTTCGTTATTTGTCTTCGAACTCAATATCTATGTCCTGTGAAGCTAAACAATACAGCAGTGAACACCAAGGGAAAGTAGGATGTACGTACCACCACATACACATTTTACAAAACGATTTAAAATTCATTTGGCAATCGAAAATACTTCAGAAACTGAAATACTTTCATTATGATAAAGTTCGTCGTATTAGAATGCCTGTCGCTTCAGTAGTTTATTAACTGTAGAGTAAGACAAGAAACATGCAGTAAAATTAGAAGCATCAGTTACCCCTTTAAAGACGAAGCGTATTTGTTTTATATAAGGACTCAGTGCGTACCGCGCTGTAAACACTCTCCACTTCGGTTATAAAAACCAGTCTCTTAATGTTTTATAAGGCAAAAGTTGCTGTTTGTTCTGAGATCCGTACAAAACACATAAACGCAATGTGGGAACCACGTAGAATTTTTTAATGTTAAACCTGGTGGTATGTAAAGTTACCGCTAGGCTTTAAAAGGTTAATATCGATAATTCGAAATAACATAACCCATGATGCAGAATCCGTCTTGAAAGCAAACAGTTCCTCAGGTATTAAAAAGAACCCCCGTTGTTAGGGAATAAGAAGGTTCAATACCATTTTCACAAGAGCATGTCAGTTGTCTTTTTCCCAAGCCATACTAATCCAATCCATACTCTCCCGCTCTACTTCAACTTCCGCTCCAGTATTATCCCTCCGTCCATGCTTAGGTCTTCCAAGAGGTCTCTTTACTTCACGTTTACCAACCAAAATTCTGTATGCAATATCTTCTCAACCATACGTGCTAAATGTCCCGCCCATCTCATCGCCCTTGATTTAAACCCTAAAAATATTTACTGGGGACAGAAAACCATTACGTTCCTCATTATGTAATTTTCTTCAGACTCCCGTAAGCTACTGCCTTCGAAACAGTACGAATATATCCACTGGTATAAACGTCACGCAAAAGATGCAATCACGTACCTCATTAACAATTTACCACCACCAATATTTAGCTACACGGAGGCTCTACAAAGCTTACAGTAAAATACAAACATGGCTACCACCGAGGCTTCTATTGTTACTCAATCTAACTATGGTAACAAACAAACAAACAAACAAACAAACAAACAAACAAACAAACAAACACTGAGCGCCACGCTAATGACAACAAATACGTCAACGTTGCCAAACTTTCATATTTCACGTAACAAACACACCGCTCTGAAGCACGTCTGAACTATACAGTGTGTTTCTCTTGTCTGTGTCATGGGGATCGCAGCTCTCACGGGCTGTCCCGGCCGATCCAGGCTTTGTATGCGACAAAGCTGCCACGCTTTGTGCGGCGACAAGAGAAAGATTCTGTATTTAAGATTTAGTTCCTATCTCGAAGTAAACGTACTCTTTCTCTATTGTACGACTAATCGAATAATACTGTTTAGGAAAATAATCAGTGTTTATTGAGCGTATAAAATGAAAAATAAATCCAGTGTGTGGGTAAAATGTAGAACGCTTAAAATTTTAATTCAGGTGGTGGTATATAGTATTCATTGTGATTTAAGGCGTTGATGTATTCAAAATGTGTGCGAACGTAGTATCAATTATGCATATAAATGTACCACTACATTGCACAATCATTAAATAGAGAGTAATCGTAAATTTTACTGCGAAAGAACCTTAAATCTCACACACCGCTAGTAATTAATTTATCGTGTAGCCCTTGCTTGCCGCACGGTATAGACGGACCGATCAGAAGTACAAGAGGCCTCACGTTTCTTCCCTAACACAATCTTTTGAAAAGTGTGACACTTAGAACATTGTAATTGAAATTAATTTTTGTGCCTGTTTTGTTGTGGAATACTCCTTTATTGTAACATAAGAGACAGCCATAATACAGCATACGTCTACAACACCGCACAGGGCTGTAATACTGCACAGGCCTACATCACCCTATAGGCATATTCTGCGGTCATGTTTTTGATCCCAGCCATTTTCAGGTTATCAAGCCATGCATGCACGATTTCATCATAACCGTATTGGGCAGCGCATTATTTTAGGCCAGCGATCCGTGCACCTTAATTAATGTTTCATGTGCATGTTTTGTCGTGTAATGGGATGACCAGTGTTTGCGACAAATGCTGCAACAACATTCTAGTTGCAGTGGGTACATTTCAAACATTTCGTTCGGGTTCTTGTTATCTTCCCTTATTCTACAGAAACGTAAAGCTTATAGAAAGCCATCACTTTACCCTTTGTTTTGTACTGGTGTGAAACTTACCCTCCAATTCTACGCAAAGGCTGCACATTGGAAGTTCTCATTGATATTTTTGATACTGTCATTGGGTCCTTGTCCCTTTAACTGCGAGGTTTCGGGAACTCTGTATGTTTCCTTCATCAGATACAGAATACAGAACTCGATATTCTGCGCTTTTTAATATTTAGTGGGCGTATTCAGATGTTTCGAAGGACGTACTGCCTCCATCTTCAGGGTAACAATTTGATTCACCTGAAATGATTTCAGTCATTCTGACTATTGAAACAACACGTTCTTCCCACAACACAAAACACAGTGAAAACCTAAAAGGCCGTCATTTGAGAAAGACAGGCCGTGTAAACTCGAAATCTTAAGTGAAAACTGCACCATCCCGTCCCTCAAAAGGTCTAGTGTGAATCCCCAAATCAGGCGACCTCATTATTGAATTTTCTGAAGAAACAAATACAATTACACATTCGTAAATCTGTCCTTATAAGATAAAGAAACTACGTCCAACAGTGTTCATATTTTTGTTTGTGTCGACAAGTGGTTCTACGTCACAATGGGCCCGAAGTGATTTCTTGGAATTATTACCCACGGAGTTAAATTTTGCGTTTGTAACACATACAAAATGAATTTTGTGTGTGATTTTTATGTTTAGATGCACACGATATAGCAAGAATTTAACATCGCAGTAATTCCAAAAAATAAAGAGTAAAAAAAAGTAACAAATATCGCCTACGGATATTAAAATTCCAAACTGGGATATGAGTAGGCATTAATTTCTGTTGCTCCTGTTCCAACTCTTTAGTAATAAAAGTACGCCTGTTTACACCATAACAAACACCAAACTAGCAGACAGTTTGCACACACCTGGGTACAATATGTGAGACTGTAAAACCTAAAGATCATCTCAGAGAATGACACATATTGGACCGTTTATACAAACAGCTGCATTATTATTGTGTGGTGATGGGTTTATGGACTTCATCCATCGTCCGAAGAGTAAAATATTAAAAATCAAAAAATTAAAATCACGATGTTTCGGAAGCTGGCTCTGCTTCCGTCCTCAGGTGAATGATTGGGGAGAAGAGAAATTATGGAGGCTAGTTCTGTTGGGCCCCTTAGACAGAGCTAGCCTCCATAACTTCTCTTCTCCCCCTCCCTTCACCTGAGGAAGGAAGCAGAGTCAGCTTCCGAAACGTCGTGATTTTAATTTTTTAATTTTTAATATTTTACTCTTCGGACTATCTATAAAGTCCATAAACCCGTCACCACAAATATTACACATCATCTTCAAAACCTTTTAGAATTTAGCTGCATTATTAATTACGCTGATTGTTACGGACTAACTGATCAAAGCACTCACTGATTTTGACATAATGAGAAATCTGAGTTTTCCACTGCGCTGAGGATAGACAGCGTGATGTTATGGGGTATAACCTCTGTAATCTAGCAAGCGGTAGCAACGCGTAATAGAAAATACTGCCACCACGAGAAACTAGAATTACATATGTAATAACATTATTGTATAATATGCAGCATTTCTCGAGACGACGTTTATAAGTTTCATGCAATAAAATCATTATATTGAACAGTACAGAACCAAAAGTTAATACAATCCACCAAAAGTAAATTACATTCAATTAGGTCGTAAGTTTCGGATAAGAGAACAGAGGTACAGTCATGGGCTTTCCGTTTTATGTTCATTTACTGTATTTTGTACGAACAATAACGGGATTATTTGTCAGAAAAATACTATATATATCGTATTCCTTTATGTATTTATACCAAATCCCTACTCACATGGGAAAACAACGCGGAATTCATCGAATAAAATATTATTTACGTTTTATTTTCATCATTCTTCTTGTGGTTTTCATTATCCCATTCACAAATATCAATATTTTAATGCGATTTCGGCATGCAGCCAGAAACAATGAATGTGCTGAAAATAGAGGAACTTCTATGGTCCATTGAAATAGGCTTCAATATGATCAGTTTTCCCAACATATGAAAGTAAACATTCAATTAATCCTCACGCCTCCTATACAATTACGTATTTATAGTTTAAAAGACGCTGTCAATAGCTCAGCATATACAGTGTTAAATGCTGGATGATCATTGAATGATGAACTGGAAAAGATGCGAAAGGAAGCGGAAGTATTTTGTATGATATACTGTCCTATCGTTTAACCTTTTAAAGCCTAGCTGTAACTTTACGTACCGCCAGGTTTAACATTCAAAAATTCTACGTGGTGCCCACATTGCGTTTATGTGTTTTGTAATGATCTCAGAACAAACAGCAACTTTTGCCTTATAAAACATTAAGAGATTGGTTTTTATAACCGAAGTGGAGAGTGTTTACAGCGCGGTACGTACTGAGTCCTTATATAAAGCAGATACGCTTCGTCTTTAAAGGGTTAAAGCCTAGTGGTAACTTTACGTACCACCAGGTGTATCATTAAAAAATTCTACGTGGTGCCCACATTGCGTTTATGTGTTTTGTACGGATCTCAGAAAAACAGCAACTTTTGTCTTATAAAACATTAAGAGATTGGTTTTTATAACCGAAGTGGAGAGTGTTTACAGCGCCGTACGCACTGAGTCCTTATATAAAACAGATACGCTTCGTCTTTAACCTTTTAAAGCCTAGCGGTAACTTTACGTACCACCAGGTTTAACATTAAAAAAATTCTACGTGGTGCCCACATTGCGTTTATGTGTTTTGTACGGATCTCAGAACAAACAGCAACTTTTGCCTTATAAAACATTAAGAGATTGGTTTTTATAACCGAAGTGGAGAGTGTTTACAGCGCGGTATGCACTGAGTCCTTATATAAAACAGATACGCTTCGTCTTTAAAGGGTTAAAGGATTAACTGCAGGGACTGACGAAAACACTATAATACCCAGAATTGAACCGAGGGCCTTATAAATATGAAACACTGGAAACGAAGTCAATATGGTCCACATAAATTGTTGACAAAAACCTACCAGTTAGCACGGCATCATACCTCAGCGTATCGTAATTAAAACTTCACTGTTTGACAGACGTGAAAGGCTTACATATCATGTAACAGCGAGCAATGTTACCTAAAACTGAAGTAACGTTTCAAGAATTAAGTTTCTCTCCATCTAAAAATTTCTATAACAATTTCATAAAGTTTCTTTGATGAATATTCCTGTACACGAACCAGTCGCTGCCGCATTTTGTATAAGATAATGGCTGTAACTTGTGTGTCAGTTTTCACTCACATAACATGTTCTACTTTCCAGTTAGATTTTAAAAGCCATTAGCAGCATAATTCTTGGTAAATAACGAGGACAACTTGTGACGGTGTTCTAACAAATCACGCACACAATTTCCTTCGCGGTTAACGAGCGCAATAACGAACAGAACATAAAACTGTTTCTGAAGACACGAAGAAAGGGTTTTTGCTGAGTTCCACAGCAACATTTATACAATGTCAAATTCCCTTTGCATTTTATGATGTAGCAAAGGAAAGAATTAGTTATGAGCTGTACAAAAGAAAAGCTCCAGTTATTTGGTAGCAAGTAATTTTACTCACTGGAAGCAGACACCCACGTTTCAACACTGCTAACACCATTACACTGTATATATAGCTGCTTGTGAACCGCATCCATCCAAAATCATCAAAATTATAACCTGATTCCGTTGAGACCCATTTGAAGTTTATCTGCCAATTTCCTTTAGTGACTTCTAAGTGAAATTCCTCTTAACAAACACCCATGCCAAAATTCAGTACGAATTTCTTGTATCCCAAATCCACGTTAGATGCCCAGAACACTATATCTCATTAACACACCGAGCAACTAATTAACTAACTGAATGTCACTCAGGTACTAAAGAAATTCTCCATCTCTTATGAAGACGGAAGGTTCATAAGTGTCCACACAGCACCCACATCACATTTTGCTCTAAATTATAAACGAAGCCACAGCAGTTGAAGCTGGGGTTGACACACTGTCCCTGCCAGATTTACGTGGTAAACGGTACGTTCTACAAACTATGGCAGCACGAAACAAGTCGTTTTACTGAGTGCCTCCAGGCAGATATCAGAATAATACTTACGTTAAATCACAGCTACCCCCTTGCACCTCCTTTCCAATTTATTGCTATCATCCCACACATTCGACGATATATATTTGGAGATACTGAATATATCTTAACACAAAACACATAAACACACATTCACAATGTCACTGTCCATTTGGAAGAACTAAGAGCAGATGGTAGAATAATATTAAAATGGATCTTAAAGAGAATGGGAGAGCGTGGAGTGGATATGGCTCAGGATAGGGACAACTGATGCATTGCTGCCAACACAGTAGCGAAAATTCGGGTTTCACAGACTGTGATGAACTACTTGACCAACTGCGGAACAATCAGCTTCTAAAGAATGACTATGATCTATGGATTCATTTAGTTAGATACGTGATCAGTCGACTGTAGTCATCACTACAGGTATACTAATTGCGCTGGGAAACGGAGCAGCTGTGAACAAATTATAACACCGAACGATTTGCGTCCACAAAACCCAAATACACTGAATTCAATTTAAGACTTATTCTAAACTTCACATGTATGCAGACAATGGCTTTTAACCTCGTAGGGTTCACACTTCACAGCATTTATACGGGGGCGAGAACAATTTGTTTATAATTCCATTTGTTAACACCTTCTGTTCACATGGCTCCTATGTTATGTAACATTGTACATTAACGTTTTAAAGCCTAGCGGTAACTTTACATACGACCAAGTTTAATATTAAAAAATTCTACGTGGTGCCCACATTGCGTTTATGTGTTTTGTACGGATCTCAGAACAAACAGCAACGTTTGCCTTATAAAACGTTACGAGATTGGTTTTTACAACCAAAGTGGAGAGTGTTTACAGCGCAGTACGCACTGAGTCCTTATATAAAACAGATACGCTTCGTCTTTAAAGGGCGAATTTTGTTTGTTTCAGTACTTCTGCAATGCAATTGTGATGAAATTCTGATACCCATACATCTTAAATTTAAATACTTTTGCATTTATATTTGACTTACTGTTCAAGTAATGCTTGACTGTCATCAATGCGCAACGCTTTAGAACATAGGTTCACAGATTGTGGTCCGCAGTCTCACGTATTTCTACACACTGTCGCTCGAAAAAGGATTGATAATGAACAGAAACATATCATTAGAGTAAAGGAGTTGAAACTTTCATTGTGATTGGCTGGCGATCTCGATCCTGTGGTAGCTATCAGTGTTCCGACGTTTCTATTGGTCCACACAAGCTATTACCCATTTTTCCCCCACCCCGTGCGTCCGAGAGCCCGCTTTTGTATAATATTTTATTTATCTGACAAACTTAACTCTTAACTTTCAACTAACATGTTCTTTGGAAACGTCGGTAGCACAGTCTAAGGTCACACGGTGTATAAACTCCAAACTTGGAACACCTATTAACTAGTAGATTAACTACCATTTATTACTTTATTTAATAATGTATTGTTTTATTAAACCGCACACAAACGAAACACAAAGAGAGCAAAGACTTCTCATTTACGAATAAAAATAAACCAAAACAATCTTTTCAGGATTTATGCAGTAATAATAATAATAATAATAATAATAATAAATTGGAACCATTTCAAAATCCTTCAGAAAATACTTGAGCAGCGTACCGGGAAAGCACGGTATCAACGAACCGCAGAAAACAGCTGTACTGGGCACAGCACACACTGCGGGAAGTGCTAATGTAGAAGCACAAAAGGGTTTAATATTGCAGACAGCGCTATATGCACCATTAACAGTACGCGCGGAATAGCTGCGACACTGTGTGCCCTACAAACATGGTTTGTTTCAGGTATATGAGTGTGAATACCCTGCATAAAGGGGATGGTAATGATGATGATAAAAAATGGTGGATTACGCCTAGTAATGGATATTAAACCATTCCTGAGTTATTTGACAACATTCTATCAGATGCATAAATTATGTTCCCGTAACATTTTCAGCGTATTATTATTCCACAGTAAAGCAATTGCTCCCGGGCTTCGTGAAGGTAAAATGTTAACATTTGAGTCAAAGAACTGAGGAAACCCACGAAATACATAAGCAAAGCTGGCTGCCTGCAAAGTTCACGACCAGTTCCCGCTGTGGTCATATGAAGTGACGCCACAGAAGTCTATAAAAGTATGTAACAAGCGCGTAAGAAGATTAAATGGCGAGTAGTTAAAGCGCCTTTTCTTTATTTGAGAGGTCCCGGGTTCGATTTGAAACCCTAAGACCCATTATAAAGTTCGACAATCTCAACAACTTCCACTGAACACTGCAATAAAATATTAAAACAGAACACAATTACTTTTTTCCACGTAATATTAACCACTGTGCCGATCCCAGTGGCCGCGCGGTCTAAGGCGTAGGACTGCGGCCGAGCGCTTGCTGGGATCGTGGGTTCGAATCCCACCGGGGGCATGGATGTTTGTCTCTTGTACAATGTTTGTGTTGTCAGGTAGAGGTCTCTGCGACGGGCCGATCCCTCGTCCAGAGGAGTTCTACCGACTGTGTTGTGTGTCTGGGTGTGATCTAGCTAACTAACTAACTAACTAACTAACTAACTAACTAACTAACTAACTAACTAACTAACTAACTNCTAACTAACTAACTAACTAACTAACTAACTAACTAACTAACTAACTAACTAACTAACTCCATGGAGCAGAGGCCTTCTTGAGAAGCTAACAGTTTCTCAGCTAGTCAACAAATTCCCCGCATTTTATGGAACCCGGAGGTTCATTACCGCATTCACAAGAGCCCGCCACCTGTCCCTATCCTAAGCCAGCTCAAACCAGTCCATGCCTCCTCCCGCTTCTTGAAGATCCATTTTAATATTATCCTCCAATCTAGGCCTGGGTCTCCCAAGTGGTCGCCTTCCTTCAGGTCTCCCCAGTCTGAGTGTAATCAAGTGAAAATAAACAACCTCGACACCCACTGTGAGTAGGTAGAAGAGGGAAGGACTACGAAACGAATATTAATCACTGTACTGCTCCAGTTTAGTGGCATTCAAACTGTACACTTCACAAAGCCATGACACATAAATACACGTGAAAGTTTCAGTTTCAAATTTTTACTTTCACGATAAAGTAATGCTTCGGTAACGTTTCCTACAATTTAATTTAAATCTAATTTAAATTACTTTTTAAACAGGGTAGTCCCCAACATTCCATGCTTTGTGTATCGTCTTTGAACACGATGTGCAAAATAGACATAAAAATACCTCGTTTCTCTGGATTTTTTTGTATTTAAACTGAGTCACTACATTGGTAACATTTAAATGCCCACCGTTCCCAAAAGCAGGATTTAAATGTCATTCGGTGTTTCGGCGTCAAAGTCACAGTTACCCTTATTCTTAAGTACAATACAATAAGAAATAAAGCAGCGGCAGTAGAACTACTACAAGGCCCGATCACCTCGGCGATATAGAGGTGAATTCTTGGCTTCACACTGGGGCGGCTATGCGACCCGCTGACAGCCTAAAACCGCCATCAGACATGAGGCTGTATGGAACGATAGATCTCGCAAAGTGGTTAACGGAGACAGGAATCTGAAGTCTGTGCCGGAAATTGAAATTATATCATCCAGTCCCCAGTCATTCATCATAGTAACTTGGATATTACGAACTGTCAGTTTATACACCAAAACGCGGATATACGTATCAGTAGCAACGGAAGTTTTAAACTACATTTCCCAGAAAAATACTGAACATTACAGTAATGACTAATAAAAAGCAAAAACAGTAAAACCCGGTTATGACGACATCGGTCAACGCGACACCTCGTCTATAGCGTTAGATATACTGTGGTACCAATTTTTTTCCCCACTGTTAACCATAATATTATACCCCTCTGTTATAACAACGCTCGTTTATAGCGACACAAAATATTCAGTCCCTTCCATGACGTTATAAGCGAGTTCGACTGTACTTACTTTCAGCAATAAAAGAAACGTATAAAAATTCCCGTTACCAATGTGAGGACAGTTAGAGCACGTGTTTCATTTTTATCACCCCCTTAAAAGCTGTTAAGAACACAAGATTTGCGCACCTGCAAATAATGTATTTTTGATTTCTTACAATCTAGTGAAACTTAACAGAAGATTCAGTAATATGCGTACAGGAGGAGGCGTGGAATTATTATAATAAGAATAGCTGCTGCCTGGTGACGGGGGCCACGGTGGCGCAGTTGGTTGAGGCACTGCGCTACAAACCGGCAGGTCGCGGGTTCGTTTCCCGATGGTGTCAGTGGATTTTTTCATTGGCATAATCCTGTCGGTCGCACTATGGCCCTGGGCTCGACTCAGCCTCTAACAGAAATGAGTACCAGGAATATTTCCTGGTGGGTAAACGCAGCCGGTGCGTAGTGCTGACAACCTTACCACCTTCATGTTCCGCCTGTCTAGAAATCTGGGAACCTCAACCTCCTGGAACCCTGTGGGCCTGTCCAGGCCTGTAATGGGACTGCTTTTTACTGCCTGGTGATAGACAGCTTTTAAAATTAGATATATAAGGGCTACTGCATACTACAAACACTTTATGTTTGAGAACAGTCTTTTTCACAATTAGATTAAACTAACAAATATTCTACTCTGTTCTATTCTATCCTATTCTGTTCTGATTCACCAGGCCAAAATATCAATCATCAGAGTCGTCGAATGTTCAGATTACATACTATTGTGATAAAGTTTATATTTTTATTTCGCAGGCTTACAACGGGAGCCCACGAAGAAAACAATCCACCCACACCCTGTAACGAACCTGTCTGTCGAGGCTCAAGTGTACAACAGAAGCAGAAGGCTTTTGCAACTAGCTGTGTCCTGGATCCCTCCTACTGGTATGTTATGTCGTTAAGGAACAAGCTTACAAATCAAGTAATTAACTCGCAATTGCCTGTGACAGCTTCCCTAAGGAAATGTTACAGGTCAGTTCAAAGAAGACTGATAAACAAACTGGAAAAATTAGGATTCGTTATCTCCAAAATTTCGATACAAAATTTGTAACAGATTAGTCTACTGAGGACTAAATATTGGTAAAATATAATATAATTTATTTACTTGGCTGAACCTCGGAGAAGACACATCGGCAGTCCAAGAAGACCTTCTGCATGGATTGCTTGACACTTTAAGATGGTACAGAGATACGTTGTCCCGAAACGTCTGTAACTATCTACCAATGTACGCTGCATAACATCTCAGAATAGCGCATATCTGATTTACACCGCAGTGGAACCCTGAAATCACGCAAACTTTGGTCGATTCTATCTGCTAGGCATGGCGGATAAAATCACACTTACAGTAGTAGAAAAGTTGTGTGGAAATTTAACCTTTTAAAGCCTAGCGGTAACTTTACGTACCACCAGGTTTAACATTAAAAAATTCTACGTGGTGCCCACATTGCGTTTATGTGTTTTGTACGGATCTCAGAACAAACAGCAACTTTTGCCTTATAAAACATTAAGAGATTGGTTTTTATAACCGAAGTGGAGAGTGTTTACAGCGCGGTACGCACTGAGTCCTTATATAAAACAGATATGCTTCTTCTTTAAATACACGTGAATATTAATGGGAATCATTTCTTTTGTATTTTCATCCCTCACCTCATTCTTCCTTTCTCGCTTGCCCTTCATATCTCTCGCTCTCTCTCTCTCTCTCTCTCTCTCTTTATTCCTAACTGGGGAATGCAGTACGTTAAAACAGTTTATCCTACAGATGGCACAGTTTCTAGAACAGACCTTTCACCTCTGTATCTCACAACGACATGTTTCCATGGAGAGGGTGTAACAACGATATACAGACACGCGTCATATATACGCGACGAATCATTAACCATGTGCCATTTTATAAACTCGTGCATGCATAAATGTTCTGTTTCTCTGAATGTAATTCTAAGTGCGATATGAAACTCTGCAGCACATTTTCATTAGACTCCTTCAAATTCTAAGTAAAAAAAGTTTCCGGGTCAACGACCCGGAATTACTCATCAGAAAATAATCACTGTTAATTATATATTTGCAAATAACTACCTAACTACAGGATCTCCCAATCAAAGTATGTATTTACGAATTCCATATAAACAGTCCGCCTCGCATAATAATTAAATACGAAACTGGAAGAGATACTGTGTACTGTTATTAGTTGTCAGGGGCTAATGGCATTCGCTGGTTGGAGTATTCAATCGACTTCTATCTCATTAGAATGGTTGTGCAAATTTTAGAGCACGGCACGACTGCAAAGGTCAATGGATGTGTTTACTTTACACGGAACGCTAATGTGTTTCCACGTTTATGCAGAAATGCGGAAGTCAAATTCCTAGTAAACACACCGACACGCGACATCATTCATTTTACATTTTCAATGTAAAACGGGTAAAATACTTTAGAACAAATATTTCGTTTCGTTACGTTTCGTAGCCCTCACCTCTCCTACCCACTCACAGCAGGTGTCGAGGTTGTGTATTTTCACTTTATCACACTCAGACACACACCACAGTCGGTAGGACTCCTCTAGACGAGGGATCGGCCCGTCGCAGAGACCTCTACCTGACAACACAAACACTGTACAAGACAAACATCCACGCCGCCGGTGGGATTCGAACCCACGATCCCAGCAAGCGCTCGGCCGCAGACCTACGCCTTAGACCGCGCGGCCACTGGATTCGACCGAACTAATATTTCTTGGTGCTAAATTCGCTGTCTCCAATCCACTTTAACTATTAAAATACACAGCAACAATGTAATAAAACATGCAATGAATTTTACTATACAAATGCGACAATAACAACAATAACAATGATTAGGATGTGGACTCTACAAGTTAGTGTGGGACTGTTTGTGTCCAATGTGCAGGCATGACATTTCTTAACTAAAGTAGGCAGCAGAAGATTTTAATGGGTCGTACATATTACTGTGCCGATCCCAGTGGCCGCGCGGTCTAAGGCGTAGGTCTGCGGCCGAGCGCTTCCTGGGATCGTGGGTTCGAATCCCACCGGCGGCATGGATGTTTGTCTTATATGAGTGTTTGTGTTGTCAGGCAGAGGTCTCTGTGACGGGCCGATCCCTCGTCCAGAGGAGTCCTACCGACTGTGGTGTGTCTGAGTGTGATCAAGTGAAAATAAATAACCTCGAGACCTACTGTGAGTGGGTAGAAGAGGAAAGGTCTGCGGAACGAAACATATTACTGTTCTTAGCTTTCCTCATAATACTGTTATCTTCGATCGTGTCCCAATCGGCGACTTGTACCAACGTAACAACTAACGTACGCAGAAACTGTAAGTTACAAACACATTTTGTTTTGGAAGACAAAAAAACATACAGTTGTGACAAGTTCTATTTACGTTGTTGGTTACAGGGTTACTCGTTTGTGTCAGTAATGTGAAATCAAAACACACATGCATTACTGTTCGCTGATGATTTAGCAATTGTTTCCCTTAGCATCAGCGGTTTACAAAAAAAGGGATAGATCACACGGTGAGATACTGTAATAACTTGAATTTAAAATGCAGTTTTAATTAACTAAAGTAATTACATTAAAGTAGGAGGATAATTTAAAAAGAGTGAATATTGGTAGGGGAAAGAAGAAAAACCCGGAAAGCTAAGGAAAAGTCAGCATTGGTATCACGTGTCGTTATATTTATTTCAAATCAAGTTACAGCATTGCTGAGGGGCATTACAAACACATCTGCATCTTACAACTGACAGCCTCAATAAACAAAGAAATTACATAATTGAAAATCTAGAAACGTGTAAAATACGCTTTAGCCCACCTAGTGGTAGAGGCAAATCTGGGTTCTGCACGGGGCACAGTCTGATACACACACATATATACACACACACGCACACACTGACTGAACAATGAAGGAGGATGGTGGCAAGGAGTGGGGGAACAGAAATTCGTAGCAATTTGGATACGCTAGTAGGTAAAATGAACAAAGACTGAGGGTGTTCGAGAATAGGATGCTGAGGAGGATATTTGGGCCTAAGAGGGACGAGGCGACAGGGGAGTGGAGAAGACTACACAACGAGGAACTTAATGACCTGTACTCATCACCAAATATTATTCGGGTAATCAAATCGACAACAATGAGACGGGCGGGGTATGTAGCATGTATGGGGGAAAAGAGATGGGCATACAGGATTTTGGAGGGAAGGTTACCACTTGGGAGACCCAGGCGTAGATGGGAGGATAATATTAAAATGGATCTTCAAGAAGTGGGATGGGGCATGAACTGGATTGAGCTGGCTCAGGATAGGGACAGGTGGCGGGCTCTTGTGAATGCGGTAATGAACCTCCGGGTTCCATAAAATGCGGGGAGTTTCTTGACTAGCTGAGAAACTGTTAGCTTCTCAAGAAGGCCTCTGCTCCCTGCAGTCAGTCAGTCAGTCAGTCAGTCAGTCAGTCAGTCAGCTAGTTAGTTAGTTAGTTAGTTAGTTAGTTAGTTAGTTAGTTAGTTAGTTAGTTAGTTAGTTGTTAGTACGTAAAATGCGAGCAGCTGCCAGCCACCTTCGATGCTCAGTCACATGGTGGTTAGCCGCTTTAGGTTAACGATATGATTTAATTTTAAGTCTTGGAGCTGTTAATGTTTAATAGGTTAAAGAAGCGGACGATTGCACATGCACAAACGGGCGAAATGAATGAGTTGCTACATACCACATGTTACGAAATTATACCACCGTGTGACTGTTACACGTATTCCGCCACCGAAATCAAGTAATAACAGCCATTTATCAATTAGAAAAAATAAAGCTTCTCAGCTTTACATTTCTGTCGATCCACCTTTCGATTTTTCTCTTTCCCAAAAACGTCCACACCGACTTTGGGGGCCACCCAGCCTCCAACAGGCACCGGGCTTGGGCCCGTGCCTAAAGCAGCCGAGGTGTGACGTCGACCACTCACCTCCATACATTGCCGAGGTTAGAAATAAATGGAGCTATACCTCTACTCCCCCTATACACCTTCCAGTCGTATACATGACCGTTTTATCTCTGTCAAAATGTTATCTGCAAGTCGTCATCCCAACCAGACCCGTCATAATCTCTGCTAGTCACACTATCAGTAAGCAATACAAGAAAACGATGAATCGCACCCACATTTAGTAGGGTTCTACTGTATATTGTATTGAGACATGTTTCGGCTTTCATCAAAAGGCGTCATTAGGCATATATAAATTACTTGCAGAAAGAATGCATATTAACCCTTTAAAGACGAAGCGTATCTGTTTTATATAAGGACTCAGTGCGTACCGCGCTGTAAACATTCTCCACTTCGGTTATAAAAACCAGTCTCTTAATGTTTTATAAGGCAAAAGTTGCTGTTTGTTCTGAGATCCGTACAAAACACATAAACGCAATGGGGGCACCACGTAGAATTTTTTAATGTTAAACCTGGCCGTATGTAAAGTTACCGCTAGGCCTTAAAAGGTTAACAAAGCAACAATTCCCCCCCCCCCACGTGACTGAGATCTAAACCCTACAGTAAGCCTACTACCGTGATGTGAAAGCCGAAACCAAACGAACACAAGAACATATCTTCAAATATCGCGAAGATAGCAATAATGTCAGCCGGCCGAAGGATGGCACAAAAAAAACAAATTTCCAGGCAAATTTTGTATTATATTGTAGCCGAACATTAGGAAATGTTGTTTGTAAGTGTGCGTGTCCAGCCACACCCCTAGAAGGACCCTTTGACCCTCCATCCTAGGATTTTCACTATGACAGGGGTAGGAGGACGGAAGGAAATAAAAATATAAAGGGTGTGAGGTTGAGGACAACAAGGGAGCGGGGTAGAAATTAAGGGAGTATACGAAGATCTGCTGAACTGGCGGCAGTCGGATTGAGGAGAATAAGAAGAAAAAGGCATCCACTTTGAAGTTGGCACGAAAGAACTGATTGGTGGGACACTTCAACCTGTACGTGAATTAATGGTGGTTAAATAAAGGAGGGACCTGTAGCTAGTAATGTCTTAACCTTTTAAAGCCTAGCGGTAACTTTACGTACCACCAGGTTTAACATTAAAAAATTCTACGTGGTGCCCACATTGCGTTTATGTGTTTTGTACGGATCTCAGAACAAACAGCAACTTTTGCCTTATAAAACATTAAGAGACTGGTTTTTATAACCGAAGTGGAGAGTGTTTACAGCGCGGTACGCACTGAGTCCTTATGTAAAACAGATACGCTTCGTCTTTAAAGAGTTAATAAAGCGTGAAGTCAGTGCAACTAGTGAATGTATTAGGGGTAAATAATAAAGGTGCGATACCTGACCGAAAGTAACCCATCGTCTCGTCAGGTGTACTGGTGACCTGCAGCGTAGGAACGACGGTTACAATATATACCGCGCATTTTGTCACAAACTTAAAAGCAACCAACAAATACACCAAATCAAATTACATATATAACGTACATTTTAGCCCATACATATGTTTCGACAAAAAGGTTGTTATCTTCAGGGGGTTCAAAACAAAGTAACACAAGAATTACACGATCATTTATTTGGGTGGTATTGAGTTTAAAATTTTCCAAGTGTTCCACAGAGAACAGCAAGCTTTCCAGGCGCTCCACGGTGTAACAAAAATGCTTTATACGCCTGTATTTCACAAAGTTACACACAATATACTAAATGTAAATGGAATAAATATGGTACTGACTTTGGATGACAAAGATGACGATTAAAACTCGGCTGAAATGCGCACACATCGGATGCATTTTTAAATGAGGTCCCGAATTCGAATTACCACCTGTAAGCAACGTGACATTTGTAAGGTACATACATGTGATAAGCGCCATTCCCCGAATTACATGGGCTATGGTAAGCGGTCCAGATCGCAATTAGCCAAATACTTGTCTGACAATGCGGCTATACAACACCGCTTTGTGACAACTGACTGCTTGTGTAGTAAAATATAAAGGCCAAAGTTCAGCTATGTTAATGGCTAATGTAATAACAGGCGTACCAACTAACCGAACACAAATTTCCCTTGCTTCTTACAAGTGTAATGAAAGAATTTCAACATCGACGCATTGAAAAAAAAATCCTGGGATGAAACAACTTTCTTTCAAATGCTTTCGGATGGAAGCTGTAAAAACAATTCATATTTCGCTTCTACATGCATATTTTCCAGCGTTTTCCTAACCCGTGACATATAACGAGTAACAATTCAGATAAATCTTAAATCAAAATAAAATCGAACTCGGTTATAACGTCATGAAATGGACTAAATATTTTGTGTTGTTATAAACGTGTGCTGTCGTAACCCAGTAGACAATGTTACGATTAATAGTGAGGAATTAATTGGTACCACAGAACACGCGACGTTATATACGAGGTGTCGCTTAACCTTTTAAAGGCTAGCGGTAACTTTACGTACCGCCAGGTTTAACATTAAAAAATTCTACGTGGTGCCCACATTGCGTTTATGTGTTTTGTACGGATCTCAGAACGAACAGCAACTTTTGCCTTATAAAACATTAAGAGACTGGTTTTTATAACCGAAGTGGAGAGTGTTTACAGCGCGGTACGCACTGAGTCCTTATATAAAATATAGGCTTCGTCTTTAAAGGGTTGAACCGATGTCCTTATAACCGGGTTCCACTTTAATTACAACGCTCTGACGCAGAATTCCTCACAATCCAGTTGAATTAAAAGTTATGGCACCCGAAGTGTTTCCGCAGTGGTTACGTGCCATCTTCAGCGCTTCAATTTTATTACGCAGGCCAGATTTGACGTCTTCTTGTACGTGAAGCCGTAAAGTCTAATATAAATTTACCGGTGTGTCGGAACGACCCTGTTGCCTTCAGTTTCATAGTAAGCCTGCTTTATTTAGGAAACATTTTAAAACGCCATTCACCGTCAGCATAATGTGCAAGTAAACTACCTCGATATTATTTTTAGAGGCAAATTGGGCCAGCCACACACGTGACGCTCAAGAGTCGTGTTGTGGGCACCCCTGTTACACAATCTTCCCAATCGAAAGCGACATTAAATGACACAAGAATAAAAGGCGCGAACTGAAACCTGTAGAGACAAATAATCACAAAACTGCATGATTTCATATTTAAGATCTATATTTCAGACGTTTCGGAAATATCCCACTTTTATCTGGAGGCCCAGAGTAGGGACAAAAAGGTTGATGTTATATACAGGCCGGTAGTCTTTCGGGTTCATGTGGGGAGAAGGGGCCATTTGCACACGGTGCAAAAAAGCCGCACACAGGATGAACATTAGCAATGAATCACCCTAAAAGTATTAAAATGAGCTACGCGCCTATTTCCTGTTAGTATTCCATACAGTGAAAGAAAGCAGAGATTACAGCTTGTTTGAGTCACATCGGTCGGTATTTCAGAACACCAGTCAAAATAAAAATAAAAAAAAAAGAAATTGAATTTCAAAGCATGTTCATTACGCGAGAACGGATTTTATGCTACAAGAACTCACGTCTTGCTACAGAAATCCTTCATCAGTCATAGTTTTGGCAACCGTGCAATTCAGATTCCATTTCTATCGAAGTTTATCAAATGCGATAGATGTACTTGTGTATATGTACATGTACGAATATATGTACATATAAAGGCAAAGTTCATCCTCTAACCTGCCATGAAAGCACAGAGGGGAAGTAAGAGATACAGCTCTAATCTTTCTGCACCCTGGACGCTATATATATATGGTTTCATTTATCCGCGGTTTTAGTGTCTGTAAGAACAGAAAACACTAACTCCGTTCTGTACCAAGTAAACCACATGTCCTGTGGCACGGACGCAATATGGCGTCGATGTAAAGTTACTGCTTCCTGATTACCAACGTGGTGAGTTCTTTAGTGACTGACTGACTGACTGACTGACTGACTGACTAACTAACTAACTAACTAACTAACTAACTAACTAACTAACTAACTAACTAACTAACTAACTCCATGGAGCACAGTCTTTGAGAAGCTAACAGTTTCTCAGCTATTCAAGAATTTCCCCGCATTTTATGGAACCCGGAGGTTCATTACCGCATTCACAAGAGCCCGCCACATGTCCCTATCCTGAGCCAGCTCAATCCGTAGCTGGGGTCGTACCAAAGAATCAGTCCAGGTCCGAGGCTTGTCCATATGTTTCGTAATATACTTTTTTACGGCGAGGAGTTGTTAGCACCTCGCCCAACACCCAAGCTGGAGGACCACCCCTTGTCGGCTGTCCGCGACTGCTTATTCACTGTACTCGTAGCTACCCTCCATAACTGGAGGCCGTTCCTCCATCCGCAACCCTAGGACGCGCCATGCCGTGGTGACAGGGACCTACTTAACATCACCGGAATATTTGATGAAAACTGAAAGGCAAAATTCTAAAAATCCTATCTATACATGCAACTTTCATAGAGAATCCTTCCACCAATCCACTTTTATACATTACAGGGTCTTAAGGACACTCTGACAGCATAATTACACTGGACAAGCTGCAATATTGTAAAGTTACGGAAAGCAAGCGTAATGGGATACGGCGTTTTTTAATTTGATGTATAAGTCCATTTATCCCAGCAGTGAGAAAGACAATATCACGATCCAAATCATTTACTGGTGCCTCCTAGATCACAGGATTCACGTTTGGTTTCCGTGGAAAGAAAAGGACATAGCAACATCCCGATAAACGGTGCCTTGAAAGACGGTTTTTCGGGATTTACACCCATACAAAACAACAGGTAAAACTGTAGTTTACCTTTTGTTTTGTATGGGTGTGAAACTTGGTCTCTCACACTGAGGGAGGAACAAAGACTGAGGGTGTTCGAGAATAGGGTGCTGAGGAGGATATTTGGGCCTAAGAGGGACGAGGCGACAGGGGAGTGGAGAAGACTAAATAACGAGAAGCTTTATGATATGTACTCCACACGGAATATTATTCGCGTAATCAAATCGAGAAGAATGAGATGGGCGGCGCATGTAGCATGTATGAGGGAAAAGAGAGGTGCATACAGGATTTTGGTGGGCAGACCCCAGGGAAGGCGACCACTTGCAAGACCCAGGTGTAGATGGGAGTATATTATTAAAATGGATCTTCAAGAAGTGGGAAGGGGCATGGACTGGATTGAGCTGGTTCAGGATAGGGACAGGTGGCGGGCTGTTGTGAATGCGGTAATGAACCTCCGGGTTCCATAAAATGCGGGGAATTTCTTGACTAGCTGAGACACTGTTAGCTTCTCAAGAAGGCCTCCGCTCCATGGAGTTAGTTATAGGGGGTTGGTCCGACGTTTCGGAGGAACGTGCTACCTCTCTCTAAGGGGTGACCGAATTTCGTGTGTATATATATATATATATATATATATATTAGCAATATACACCATGCAAATGTTGAAATTTCATCAATGCCCTGGTTGTGGTACTTAACACAATGACAACGTGCCTACCATAGTATACGGACTTATGGTTTGCGTGGGCCAACCACTAGGCTGTTTCGGACAGAAATTTACACGTTTGCGAACACTGCCGCATTCGTGTTAAAGAATCACTTTCCATAGAGCAATGTGTCTCAACCAGGTTTCCGCAAGACACCGATAGGCATTCCGCGAGAAATCGTGGGAAATATAGACACAATTTTTAAAATACTGCGACAAATTCAAAATATCCCTTGCAGTGCCGGCGTTAGCAAAAGCGGGGCCCGATTGCGATCCTTCTGGGGGGGGGGGGGGGGCCCAAAAAGTTATTGTGCAGAACCAAAATAAAGGGCTACCGTTTCGGTGTATTAAGGTAAGTTATGGTGAAAATTATAATGGTTCATTTTTGTAATTTTTAATAATTACTGAAAGGCGGATCCCCCATAAGTGTAGGCCCCCGTAACCGCGAGGCCCGATTGTGTGAAATCGGCCCAATCGGCCTGAGACCGGGCCTGATCCCTTGAAATATCGCGAGAATTTTTGTCCTTCAGTTGGCAATACCGCAGTTATCTTCGGGCTCTGCCAACCGCCTTCTTTGTTTTATGGCATGTAAACGTTCCAACAGGCAATGGCTCCTCTTTATGTGCAATATTATTCCACAGATCCCCTCATGAAACAGAGGTTGGGATACCCTGCCACAGAGTATCGATAATGAAATAGCCTATCGATGTATCGATGTAACTTTAGTCAGCTATCAGTGGCTGGAAATTCTGCATCCATAACATCATGCATTTATGCATAAATGGTCGTGTCCAGTTAATGCGGACGAATCGTTCTGAAGCTGACGCCGTCACAGGAACAGACAACCACGTTGCAGAAGCAGTTTTGTGTTTCTTTGCATGTCATATTAAACATTTACCACATACAAAGCTTTTCAAATACAACCTTCTGACGTCACACGTTTATTTATTTTAGCCAAAGTGTCACGTTTCTATAGTCAGCCTCCTTGACAGAACTCGATACTTGCAAAGTAAGATTGCATGTTACTGGCGACAGTCCGTTACAATAAAAATGACACATTTTGCACAATACACATTGTTTTAACCTTTTAAAGCCTAGCGGTAACTTTACATACCACCAGGTTTAACATTAAAAAATTCTACGTGGTGCCCACATTGCGTTTATGTGTTTTGTACGTATCTCAGAACAAACAGCAACTTTTGCCTTATAAAACATTAAGAGACTGGTTTTTATAACCGAGGTGGAGAGTGTTTACAGCGCGGTACGCACTGAGTCCTTATATAAAACATATTACGTTCCGTCTTTAAAGGGTTAAAAGTCTCCGGGATATATTAGTTGGTATAGGCACTAGGATAAGGGATGTTCGAACCCCGGCACAGGCAAAAAAATATTTTTCTTTTCTCCAAATGGCTCACACCGTCTCTGAGAGGCCCACAGACCCTACTATTCAACGGGTACCGGGGGCAAAATGACCGGCGCGTGTAGTTTACCATTCACATCGCCCAGTTAAGAATGAACGGAGCTACAACTCTGCTTCCCCCATAACCCTTAACTGCGTGCACGGGAACAAGGTTACGTTTCTTACCCTGTTTTAAGCCTTTTCAAAGAAAACGTTTCGGCAACTACACGTGTTCCCCTCATCAGGTGTAAAGATTTGTACTCATGTGAGTTCTTGCAAAGGGATACTCTCGATCACTATGTTGGTACGAACATACTCATTTCCCGAAACGTCGTGTGTGAGAAACCCCAAGACGCTCGATAATAGCCAACTTGACGCACGTATTTATAGGTACGCTTCCGTCTTCATTTACACAGTCGCAGGTCGGTTATAACGTCATTAAAAGGACTGAGTATTTTGTGTCGTTATAAACGAGTATTGTTACAATCCAGGAATAATATACTACAACAGAATATCCGACGTTATAGACGAGGTATCACACACCAATGGCGTTATTAACCGGGTTCGACTGTATTTACGTGAAGTATTGTTTATGAAATATATGCAAAAAAAGTCACGTCCATTCACTGTCGGTGACCACTGTATCACATTTTAATCTACATCCATATGAGGCGTATTGGGGGGGGGGGGCGCGCTACAGAGGATCAAGTGAATAGATCAACATTATATACGTAAAACAAAATGTACATAAACCTATGGAGATCAAATTGGTATGTTAAATGGAATAAACTGCAAAATATGTACAGAAAAGTAAACAGTCTGGAAGAAAAAAAATCATTAACACAAATATTTTGTGAAGTTACTGTACTGTTTATATTGAAATACAGATGTAAGAATTGGAAAATAAACCGTAATAAGATCGAGTGAAGTAAAGTGAAATGAAGTTCCTAAGATCCGTCACGGCTTCGAACTTATACACTGTCAGCAGTATATATTAGAAAAACATTACATGATGGCGTAAATACAAAGAACACGATAGGAACTGGTATAAACACATTTAAACGATGGATGGAAACAGACTCCCTAAAATATTACATTAAAAACAGGTATGACAGAAAGAAGATGAAACGAGGGAGACGATAACAATGTAATTCAGGAACGAATCACCGCCGAGATTGACACTTGAAACAGAAGATGACTGAGGAGCAGGACGAGGAGAAGAAGGAGGAGAATGAGGAGAAGGAGAAGGAGGAGAAGAATGAGGAAGGGGAGGAGGAGGAGAAGGGGAGAATGAGAATGAGGAGGAGAAGGAGGAGGAGGAGGAGGAAGAGACGAAGAAGAAGAAAGTAATCCATAAATAAAAATTTGAAGTTTTTTATGGAAGTGTGAGCACAATGCTTAAAATTCTTTCGGACTTCGTCCAATACGTTTCGGAAACGAATCCTACTTCCATTTCAACGTATTCGCACAAAACATAAAACCTACTCTTTTCGGCCCTTCGGCACAGCTATCCTCAGATACTGGTTATGTCTCTCGTCCTAACACACGCAGATGTAAGTAGATGCAAAGTCAAAACGGCAGTGGCTTCACTATGTTGTGGTGACGGACAAAGTCCAAACCAAAATTTTTAAACAAGATAAATCTATTTTAGTGCGCACATAAAGTCATTTCTTGCTTGCTTTTGCCACCATAATGACAACAACACTTCCTGTTAAAAAGACTGCTTAAAATCTTGAATGTCAGTCTTTCAACTGCGGTCTAACTGTATCAAAATTTCAATGAGTTTCAATAGAATCGTAGCAATTAAGACATCTTAAATACGAGAGATTAAAACTAATTACTAAATTAGCAAACGTGGTTTATGCACTTACGTAATTTAATTGGAATTTCGGTTACTAATTTGCTCAACAACAAGATATATTTAGTCTTAAAGGAGAGAAGGCTTCAATTAGACAAGGTTTATAGCTGAACTTAATGGTGCGGAAGAGGCTTAATGTTGCTTGTCACGTCATCACAGATCTGAAATTCGATACAAAATAAGCGAGAGCTGCAGGACGTCAGTTCCCACACGTTCCACACACGTGTACTGCCATGATGTCTTCACTTGACTGATATCTTCGCAGAAATAACAACAGGGAAAGAAAATTATTTATGGGATAAAGTTCACGTAGACCTGTTTCGGGAACGGTAACTTAAACATATTATAAAGATAGAATACTGGCTGAGGTGTGACCTCATGGAGATTGGTACAAATTTACGGAAGGTTCGGAGGATAAAAAACAGCAGATAAGAGGGCGGACAAAATTACGGACGTATGTGTTTTTATGTTGTCCATACCGTGCATATTCTTATAATTAATACATTAACCTTTTAAAGCCTAGCGGTAACTTTACATACCACCAGGTTTAACATTAAAAAATTCTACGTGGTGCCCACATTGCGTTTATGTGTTTTGTACGGATCTCAGAACAAACAGCAACTTTTGCTTTATAAAACATTAAGAGATTGGTTTTTATAACCGAAGTGGAGAGTGTTTACAGCGCGGTACGCACTGAGTCCTTATATAAAACAGATACGCTTCGTCTGTAAAGGGTTAACCAACATATGCAGTTAATAAAATACATTTACAAGTGTAAAACTGCTACATGTTTCGGCACCGACGTGCCATCACCAGGGAATTATTCTGAACAAAGCAGTATAAGGCCAGCAGGCTTTTCTAGGTAAGCGTGCTGGATTAAAAATGGCTGCAGTCTTCTAAATTATACGGTACTACATAAATTATGGGCTGGAAAAATACAGTTAATCACTGAAAGAAAGGATAAGAAAGTCAAATATTGATGATGAAAAAAAATCGACGAAATAAAAAGAAAGACAAACAGGGAAGAAGTACAGAAAGACTCGAGAGGAAGCTTTCCTTCATTCACGAAAACAAACATTGCTGTCTCTACGCGTCCAGCTGTCTTCAAATCGTGATTCTTTGCCCTTTTGAAATAAATAAAATGCCTTGAGCCTGCCAGTTCAAACACCTTAAGCATAAGGCGCTACGCAGTTACCGGGCAGATATCGCACGGTACAATGAAACACACATTTAATGCTCAACAAACTTCTTTGTAAATTTTATGGTTTTCGAGACTTTAAAGAAAAGAGGCATTTATACCTACCCTCCGAATGTATGGATGGAAAAATTTTAAACAGGTAAGAACAGGTGTCTACGCATTCTCTACTACGAAGAACAAAATAACGCTTGCAATGTGTTTAGGACCCTTTCAAAAGAGGCCTGGTTCGTTCTGATAACGCCCTCTGCTAAAATGCGACTTTGAACTAACTAACTAACTAACTAACTAACTAACTAACTAACTAACTAACTAACTAACTAACTAACTACATGGAGCAGAGGCCTTCTTGAAAAGCTAACAGTTTCTCAGCTAGTCAAGAATTTCCCCGCTTTTTATGGAACCCGGAGGTTCATTACCGCATTCACAAGGGTCTGCCACCTGTTCTTATTTTGAGCCAGCTCAATCCAGTCCATACCCCCATCCCATTCCTTGAAGATCCATTTTAATATTATCCTCCCATCTACGCCTGGGTCTACCAAGTGGTCGCCTTCACCCAGGTCTCCCAACCAAAACCCTGTATGCACCTCTCTTTTCCCCATACATGCTACATGCTCCGCCCATCTCATTCTTCTCGATTTGATTACCCGAATAATATTTGGTGACGAGTACAGGTCATTAAGTTCCTCGTTATGTAGTCTTCTCCACTCCCCTGTCGCCTCGTCCCTCTTAGGCCCAAATATCCTCCTCAGCACCCCATTCTCGAACACCCTCAGTCTTTGTTCCTCCCTCAGTATGAGAGACCAAGTCTAAAATACGACTTTAAAACATACATTAAAATATTATACAGGCGTCTACACTCCATAGCTAAAAGCTGTCGACATCTTTTGTCGGAGGTTAAACGAATTAAGAAGTTAATATTACTGCCACAGACAGGAACTTCGGAAAATATATTTGGGAGAGTATGAAACGCTGTCTGGGAAGTTCGTGGTGAAATTATATAAAGTGCAAATAACATAGCCCCGCTTTTAAGTGCACACAGAGGCACAAAATAAGTTCACATTTAAGTTCACTGGTGTACCAAAACACTCTCTTAAGCTCTCCTCGCAAGGATGTTACATTTTGTAAGCAAATTAGTTTTCTGAAAAGAATTTTCTAAATTGTTTATGTCTTGGTGTTCACCCTGTACCATACAGACATCGTTTGTAACAAGTACAGGAATGGATGGGAGTAAATATTTAAACGTTCGGAAGTTGAGAGTAATGGCGAAGTATGTTTCTGTTCTGTTCTTGCCGATATAAGACACATAACTGTTCTGTTTGAAGGTTCCGAACCTTCGACGCTTATCATAATGACTACAGCAGTATACAGGGTGAAATAGGAGTGTGGGACATCGGTGTAATGATACTGACAGGTACAAAATGAAGTAATGGAGGATTAAAAAAAACCTGTCGCACTGCCACTTTGCCAACCACAAATCTCACATGGACTGGCCTGGGATCGAGACTGGAGGTCCGAGACGAAGACATCAGCCAATAGCTGCCTGAGCCAACCAAAGTTGCGTATACATCGAACGAACGTTAAACACTAACCTGTCTTCCTTCAAGGCATCAGCAACTTTGCTGCTATATACACAACTTTCAACTAACACTGAAAATAATATGTTTGGACGCAAAGAAAAATACTACAAAAATTTTACTAATTGTCTATTGTTATATTTCATATCATCATGTGTTTCATACGAATATATTGTCATGAACTTTGGAATGTACACTTCACTTGAATCTTCGGCAATGTTTTATATTTTTAACTAAACGTGAACTTCGTACTTCCTGAAGATGATTACATCTCTTAGACGAAACATGTAGGAGTAACCTTCATAACTAACTGACTCCATCGAGCAGAGGCCTTCTTGAGAAGCTAACAGTTTCTCAGCTAGTCAGGAAATTCCCCGCATTTTATGGAACCCTAAGGTTCATCACCGCATTCACAAGAGCCCGCCACCTGTCCCTATTCTGAGCCAGCTCAATCCAGTCCATGCCCCTTCCCACTTCTTGAAGATCCATTTTAATATTATCCTAACATCTACTCCTGGATCTCCCAACTGGTCGCCTTCCCTCAGGTCTCCCCACCAAAATCCTGTATGCACCTCTCCCCTCCCCATACGTGCTACATGCCCCGCCCATCTCATTCTTCTCGATCTGATTACCCGAATAATATTTGGTGCTGAGTACAGGTCATTAAGTTCCTCGTGATGTAGTCTTCTCCACTCCCCTGTCGCCTGTCCCTCTTAGGCCCAAATATCCTCCTCAGCACCCTATTCTCGAACACCCTCAGTCTTTGTGCCTCCGTCAGTGTGAGACACCAAGCAGTAACCTTCATATGGCATAAAATTTGCAGTAAGTTGGAATACGCCTTGCCTGAACATTTAACCAGTTCCTTCGCCAAGGTGCACTGTAGCGTACCGCACACCCATCAAATAACGAACCGCACTAAACACCTACATATTGACCCACCGTAACGATCGTCTTATTAGCAGTCCTACTTCATATTAACAGGTCCTGGGTTCATACCTTGGCTCAGATACCGACTATTCTGAGGTCTGCTTAAATCTGTACCGTCTCTCCCGACAAATACTGGAAGAATACTTCAGAATACGCCACGAATACTTCCTTCTAGAGCTTTTCCAGTTCTTCAGTAACTCCCCATCAACTTTAACGAACGTCATCCGGTTTTGTTCTTAATAGTACGCACATTAAATCAATATCCTTCAAAACGCAACTAAATTCTATTTATTATAGAGAACCAGGGCTGCGGAGTCGGAGTCGGAAGGAATTTTAGGTGGAGTCGGAGTCGGTAAAAATGTACCGACTCCGACTCAGACCAGAATCTAAAATCTTAAATACATACTCCAACACCAGAGCCCTTACACCTACAGTAAGCATTAAGACTTATAATTAAATACATGTTATAAGTCAAAACAGTAGCCTGATGATTCAGGTGGTGGTGATGAAATGTCTTATAGGTTTACCGTTATTAACCTTTTAAACCCTAGCGGTAACTTTACGTACCACCAGGTTTAACATTAAAAAATTCTACGTGGTGCCCACATTGCGTTTATGTGTTTTGTACGGATCTCAGAACAAACAGCAACTTTTGCCTTATAAAACATTAAGAGACTGGTTTTTATAACCGAAGTGGAGAGTGTTTACAGCGCGGTACGCACTGAGCCCTTATATAAAACAGATACGCTTCGTCTTTAAAGGGTTAATATATATTGAGATTTTATGAAGGAGTCGGAGTCGGAGCTTTTGTGTACCGACTGCACAGCCCTGTATAGAACTACGTGTTTCGACCTATCTCAGGCCATCCTCAGGTTCACAATTGGTCTTTAAAACATACTGAAGAAGAAATATAATTCGAACCCGCAATTCCAGCAAGCGAGCGGCCGCACATCCACGCCTTAGACCGCATGGCCAATGGGATCGGACAATAAACAAGTAGACAAGCGAATAAACAATACTATAAACTTTATAGCATTCACACCGTACATTTTCATCATGAATTAATAAAACACCATCTAATGCACAATATTGGAACAGTTTATAATAAAAACTGTTCCAATATTGTGCATTAGTTGATTTTATTAGTTCAAAACAATGCCACAGTTAAATACGAATGTCAAAGTAGTGCCAGTAGCACAAATTAAGAAACTATCGCACGCTGTGGTATGGGTTATGGGTTTTAGGGAAAAATTGGTTCTTTAAAAGATTGGACAACCCTGCGTTATACGTAATTTCATTTGAGAAAACTGTAAAGACAAACGAACTGAGGAATTTGTGAGTAACGAATCGTATAGTAATATAGCAGACGGTGCATACATAACGCCCTCGTGAATTCGCAACTCTTCAAGCGACTTGGATGTTTATAGGGGCTGCAACACGATCCTTCTACTGCATCCAGGAACTGATACGCTATACTGAAAGTCACATCTCAACATCTCCGTAGTACTTTATTTTTGTGTATTACTTAGATTGAGAGGAACAAACAACCACCTGGATCGTGTCGCACAAAACCAGCTCCATATGTCAAAGTCTTTCTTGAGAAGCTAACAAATACAGTCGAACCCGGTTATAACGACACTGATTTATGCGACATCTCGTCTATAACGTCAGATTTTCTATAGTACTAATAAATTCCTCACTCTTAACCATAACACTATAGTACTAGGTTATAACATAACACGTTTATAACGACATAAAATATTCAGTCCCTTACATGACGTTATAACCGAGTTCGACTGTATTTAGCTACCCACAAATTCTCCTCTTTATGACATCTAAATATACATTACCATGTTCAAAATAGCCTGTAACTGATTCATATGGTGAGCTAAATTAATCTAATAGACAGCCTCGGACCACATTTACTTTAACGTATATCTTGTCATTCCGTAATCTATGCCTAGATCTACCGAGTGAATTGTTTCCTTGATGTATCGAGAACATAATTTAGTAAGCACCTGCCCATAAATAAAGGCAAGTGTGCGGTGTTTAATTAACCCTTTAAAGACGAAGCGTATCTGTTTTACATAAGGACTCAGTCCGTA